>APFE030551818.1:73520-105853 GCA_000404065.3 Pinus taeda | reverse complement strand
TTACATTGTATTTATTTCACCTTTGCACTTCTCTCATTTTTCTATTGTTTGCATCATTTTCAAGTCGCCTTCTAGAGTTTCCAATGGTGCCCCTTCTGATGGCATTTCTACTCTGCTTATACTATTTATTCTCTTCCAGCTCGTCATCTTTACTCATGTCTTGACAATGGACCTGGTTGGTGGTTCTGAAACGTTGACAAAAGCTCCCAAATCTGTAGATCCTCCATTGATCTGCAATCCCAACCCCAGAAACTTCAAAACTATATATCCTAGCTTCTAGGATACCCATATAGGCAGCTTACTAACTTTGGCAGGGACCTTCCCAAAGTTTGAAGGGAACTCTTTTGCTGCTGCCCGCATTGAATGTGGCTGAACTACATGACCCAGCTGTCTAGAGTTTCAGAAATACAAATAAAGAGAAAATGAATTTCCAGTCACCTAATGCCATTGACAGGGAAAGGTTGACAATTGGCAGAAGGGGACCTGGTGATCTTCAGTTTGAAGATTCGGGTAGGTGTAATAGGAGCAAGGTTTCCTCCAGCAAAGAGAATCTCTGAAGAATTGTGTGGAATGCAGGGGGTTGCCTGAAGTTGAAGGAATTATCAACTTTCCTTCGAAATCTACACTTTACAATTAAGTTGTTGAACAATATAACCCAACTTTCAATATTTGTGAAATGTTATTTCCAAACCTTACTGTTCACACCAATATAAAGTATCTTGGTGTTCATACCAATATAAAGTTTTGTGACATGTCTAGGAGCATTTCCAGCCATCTAACAAGCCATACTGCCACCAAAGATCAGATGATGAAGGTTGTAATGCTGATAAACATATGGTTGAACTGAATGCTTAATGTGTTCTTAATGAACAGAATTTTGAATTTCATTGAAGGAATAGCCATAACCAACTTTACACATCCATGAATACCACCTTAAGAACAATGATAATGCCAGCATCATTGAAGATTCATTCTTAGAGCAGAACAGTGGCAGGTCATACATATTGTGTTTTGATGGGCCACCAGTCTTAGACAATGAACATTATGACAACCAAGTATGCTTTAACAAACTTCATGTGATAGAAGGCAGCTCAGGTCCCATGGAAGAGGAATCTAGTAGGACAGTTGGCATCCCTGGAGTAAGCTTGAAGATTGATTTTAAGGACTGACTTTGGAAGGTGCATCTTGATGGCAGCCCTAGTGATGAACATGTAGACAAGGAAAAAGTGGTCATGCTTACGGGTTTGATTTTCTATTAAGAAACTAGAGCAGCTGGCATATTTGTAAATGCTTCCAACATTACACTATGCTCACAGCCCTTCAACAGTCACAACAAAGAGGAGTGCAGTGCTGTCTTTGTGACGAGTTTTGACCAAAATTTTGATGAAGAATGATGGCTAGGCAGTGGATAACCATGGCCTCCCTGAATATCGCAGAGAGAGTAAAGAGGAAGAATACAGTGCAAATTTGGGGCCTTGTGGTATGATGGGTTGTGATAAAATTAAAATGCCACATTTGCAAAGCATGGATACTTTTGAAAATTAGACCAATGATAGGAAGGATGACAGTTAAAACATTCATCCAGATGATGCAGATGAAGGTAATATCATTTCTCAAGGATACCTTTTCCAAAATAATAAAGATAAGAATAAAACTGGTGTCCGTGTTCTTACTAAGAATAGTGCAAAAAAATAGAATGCAGATTCTCATAACTCGGTTGAAAATTATGAAGTCAATGAAGAGAATGTTCTAGATTTAGAACAAGGGATGCATGTCCATGTGATGTTGTTGAAGTAAAATATGAAGAAAGTTGTTATAAAACCAATCCATATGTGCAACCCACTGGTCAAAAAAAAAGAGTTTTAGGATTGCATGCTGAAGATGCTTGTGTGACCACACTTAGTAATGGTTGTGCTGGGTATGAGGATGCATCTGTTCTAATACAAGTTGAGCATTCCTTTTCAGGTTCAAACTTGAAATCGGACAATATTCCTGTCTCGACAGAACATCAGGGTTCCTCTGTTTTTATGATAGAACATGAGGTGCAGGCAGAAAGATGCTCACAGCCTCTCACTCAGTCTGGTGTTTAAAAAAAATGGTCAGTGGCTAGACAAGATAAATTCATGAATGAAGAAGACCCTAATCATGATCATGTCTGAATGGAGAATGAACACTACAATATCAGTTGCAAGGGGATTGGGGATAGTGAAACGTTCAAGCTTGGTTTTGACAGTTTTCAAATTTTCAATGCTGAAAATGACTCTGACAAAAGGGATGTGGAGCATGTTTTAGTGCCAATTTTCTCTCAAATCCATACAGAAAATGGTCTCCTTGCAAACATCAGCCATGAGGATGGTATTGTTTCTTATTGTATTCATGGGTATCACATGGGTTTGACTCATACATCATTTTCAGCTAGATTTGATATAGATAATCATTGCATGCCCAACTGTGCGAAGAGATCATTAATAAGGCCAGTATTGAGCATTTTTCTATAGTTAAACAAGTCACAGAATTAAGTGATCAAGATGATGTTCACCATTTTTCGCAATCAGCAGCAGGTATGTGCGTTGTTTTTGGTTATTCTGATCAGGAACAGCAATAAAAAAATGCACAATATTGCCAATTTAAAAGACCAATCAACGGAGCAATCACGGAATTTGAGCATGAGCAATTTTCAGAGATAGCGGAAGTGTCCTTTTACAAGCACATTAGCATGGGTATTCTTGATGAGAATAATTTGTCCGATCAATATCAGATTGAAGTAATGCCAGATTGTGCCTTTACAGCTCTCTATGCCATGATAAATCATGGATCCACAGACACACATGGTAAGCAACAGAATTCTGTTTCCAGTAATGAATTGAAGCTTGAAGACATGACTGATATTGAGAGATTCGAGGAATTTTTTGAAGCCATACAAATGAAGTCCGGTCCTCACATCCTTCACAATGAATTTTTTGAAGCCATGACAAATGAAGAAACCTCAGTTTTACACCAAGGTCACATATCTTGAAGGTAGTTCTAATAGCAAGGTTCTACTATCGCCAGAGGGTGAACATGAAAATTTGGAACTCAATGAGCTGCTCTCTTCACTGAATCTGTTAGATATTCAAACTACAGACCTCAGACTAATGTTTTCCATGCATGTCAATTCCTTAAAGAGGCGGACTGAAAGATGAGAATACTGTAATGAACTATCCCGACGACAGTAACGTGCATAATATGATGAAAGAAACAGACCGGCACTAACAAGTAGTGAAGAAAAGGACGTCCAACCATCAAAATATGGAATCGTTACCCATGAGATGTAATGTGGTGACATAAACATCAACAAGGATCCATTGTCCTTTTCTATGGGATTTGACAAGAGGAAAATCAAAATCGAAATCAGAGGATTGTGAATAGAGGAAAAGAAGAGGACTGTTGTATGTACAAGCCCAAGCAAGAGCCATTTTGGACAAATGTCAGCAGCACGATACAGTGCGAAATACAAATGGCAAAATCCTGAAGGAGTTGGATATAATACTTGCACTCGTAGGATTTCAAGCCTGTAACAGTCATCAGCTTGTAAAGGGCCTATGTTAATATATTGCAGCAGCAAGAGGTTACCTTTTTAATTGGTATTTCCAGTAGGATATGAAACAGAGATTATGATCACAGCCTGGTACAGGTTATGCTATAATGGGTCAACTTATCATTCCATACGAACCTAAGATGTTACAAATCAGACATACAAAAAGGTGCTACAGAAAGGCAAATTGACAAGAAAAGAGCAGGAAAAACAACAATACTACATGGAATGTTTCAATCCTGCATGCAAAATAAAGATACAGGAGTACCCTATGCTCAACGTAACTTGGAAGAGAAAATACACCATAGCCCAACTGCGCATTTCCAGTCCAGTAGTGCAAGTTGCTAGGAAGTGCGAGGCCAAGTTGATCGCAGAAGGAGATATTTTGTCAGTTGAAATCAGTAGATTTCTGGAGGTTTTCCAGTTAGGCAACCAGTTGTAATATTTTCTCAAATTGCTGCATACTAATAAAACCCTCCTTTGCTGCACTACTTTTCCCTTCGAGGTTTTTCCAGAGACAATTGTCCAAAAATAACTGTGTCAAATTTATTGTGTGCATCTATTTCTCAGTTCCAGTTATTATATTTTGCAGCGTTTTTAATGATGAAGAATGCATCCATGATTTCATTTAATCGTTATTTGTCGTCAATAATTAGTCGAAGACAAATAAATTGCTAACAGTTAAAAGATTAAACTCCAGTTGTTGCATTCAAGGAATTTTCACGTGGTATCAGCGCAGAGTTCATTGGATCAGAGGCTCTAGGCGAAAGGAAGCAAAATTGTGCAATGTTACAAGGAGATCTAAAGCACAAATTCCAGATCTGCATAGGCCAGCCAGGCAATGTGTATTGCAGGAGGCAGAAATTCAATTTCCAATCCAGGTTGGAGAAAAAAGTTCGATTTGCCTCAAAAGCAGTCGCAGCAGGTAGTAGGATTTCCGGAGAGGGTTTTCGAAGAGAAAATCAGTTGATTTGCAGAGCAAATAGCCAAGTAGATTTGCAGCAAGGGTTTTGCAGCAGCAGATCAGTGCAGGGCAAGAAGAGAAAAGCTCAGAGAGGGAATTTTCCAAAAAAATCTCAGAGGTTTCCAGTTTTCCAGTAGGACAAAAGGAGTTTGTGATTTCCAACAGAAAATAACAACTGTAGACAATTCGATTGCCAGTGTGTGTTGCAGAGGTTGCAGATCGTGTGCTAGTACCAAATCGGAGGTAAAGCAAGAAACGTTAGTGTTCAGCAACAAGCAGTGATAGTGCCATAAAGAGTTTTCAAAGGCAATATCGAAATCAAAGGGCACTACTACGCATTCCAGTGCAAGTTGCAAGATCCAATGTTGGTTGCAGGATCTAGTTGCAAGTAGGAGTATGAGTAGTAGTGAGCAAACAGAGTTAATTTGCCAGAAGGAGAAGGAGATTTCCCAACATATATTTCTCCAGTTTTTAAGTTTTCGCAAATATGGCTATAGCATGTTGATTTGGGGTAGCATTAGATGTGCTCTAGCCATGAAAATTGGTGGAGAGGCTAAAGCACATGAGATCTCCAAGACCCAAAAATGGTTTGGGCAGATTCTACCCGGTTTAGGAGATATTAAAATAATTAATATTTTTAATGGAGTTCCTAAGTCTAAACTTAGGAAAAATAAAATATTAATATAAAACTGGTTAGAAAGTTCTAAAGGACATGGATCAAGCCAAATCTAATCATAGTTGTTGATTAGAGATGTAATCTCGGCCGTTGAAGACTCAACAGAAAAAGTATAAGAAGAGGCTTGAGGGTCAGTTGGAGTCACACCAAAGTGATCAGTCATTCGATTTTCTAAAACGGGTTTGCTAAGAGAAATCGAATCAGTGATTAGTTGCAGTGAGTACGAGACAAAGAGGTAGAGAGTGCCGAGAGACCAGCGCAGCAGCAGAGAGAGGCAGACGTTCAGCCAAAGGGAGCCACACAGAGGCAGAAGGGACTGCGTAGAGGCCAAAAGGGCCTGCATCATCCACGCAAAGGCTGCAGGAGTGACGCAGAGAATCAGAGAGGTTGCAGAGAGCCTCAAAGCGCTGACGCAATGAGTTTCGGACTAACGCAGAGGCCAGGAGGGTTGACACTGAGCTTCAGATTGTGTTGGAGAGGATTTCGTGGGGCAAACTTTCCGAGTATCTACTTCCGAATAGAGAGGTATTACTATCGGATTATTTTCTGTCGGGTGAGCCAGTTTGGCACCTAGTTGTACTCAGAAAGACTACATAATAAAATAACCCTCAAAATTGCTAGACCAGTTTTCCCAAGTTGGGTTTTTCCAGGGACGAGTTGTCCAAAAATAACGGTGTCACTTGTGTGTTTGCTATTTCTTTCAGTTGTTGATCTATAGATGGTTGAGACTGTATTGTGTTTATTTCGGTATTTATATGATTAAATAACTTGTTCGTAATTAACAAGTAGTAGAAATAAACCAGAGAATACAGATAAAATTTCTAACGGGTAATACTTAGAAATTTCAACGTGGTATCAGAGCGTGGTTGCGGATCACAGGAGAGTTGCAGGCACTAGCTAAATCAGAGCATTTGCAGCAAAAACAGCTGTCCCGAGTGACAGAATTTGTTCCTAGCAGAAAGCGGCGAAGAAGGGTTGACGCAGAGGGATTGCGTCATCAGTTCGAGCTAGAGAGGGGCCAGCGTAGAGGCTGAGGAGGGAAGAAAAGGTTCACGAAGAGCCACGCAGAGACTCGGAGGGTTGAAGCAGTTGGCAAGGTGAGCATTTCAGCGAGTGTCGGGATTGCGAGAGCCTAGAGGCTCAGTCCTTCATTTGTTGGGGCATAGGAAGCTATGGGCAAATTGCAAGGAGTGAAGCTGGTGGGCTGTTGTTGCTGCCGAGACAGAACAGTACCTAACGGGGCAAAACCAAGGTAGAGGGAGTCGCTACCTAGGCAGATTTCTAGCCAAGAAATCGAGATCAGTGTTGCAGTTGCATCGGAGATCGGAGAGGTGCGACTCAACGGTTGGCAAATGGGTTTCCAGGAGGGAAATCAAGACTCAGAGGGAGTCTAGCAGAGAACTTCCAAGAGGGAAGTAGCGACTCAAAGAGAGTCGAAGAGAGAACTTCCAGAGGGAAGTAGAGACTCGAAGGAGTCGAAAGAAGGCCATGAATGGACTGAGGGATCAAGACAAGCTGGACGGCACGTCTAACTTTATCGTCTGGAAGGCCAAGATCCTATCCATTCTAGATAGACACCGCATCAAGGCCTTCACCTTGAGGATAGTGGCTATCCCAGTTGACCCAGCTGACAATGAAAACTACGACGAAGCAATGGCCAAGGCGAAATGCATAATCCTTGATGGCGTCAAGGATCATGCGATCCAGCATATTGCCGAGAACGAAACGGAAAAGGAAAAGTGGGACACCTTGAAGACGTATCAGCACACTTTCGTGCAGAGGAAGATGTTACATGAGAATCAGCTGCGGTCATACCAGATGCAAAAGGGGAGCAAATAGATCACTTCCTTGGTAGATTGAAGGAGATCCGGGACCAATTGAATTCCATAGGGGCCACGCTAGCTCAGGAGTTGATGGTGAGGACCGCTCAAAACGCAGTCTCCGAGGAGTGGGAGACATTCGTCTAGAGTATTCTGGGCAGAGTGAATCTTCCAGATTGGGAAGAATTGTGGGCGGATCTTCGCCAAGAAGAGATCAGACGACTGTCCAAGACGGGAAGTAGCAGCAAAGGAGTCTAGATCAAGAAAGAGGAGGAAGAGTATGCAGCTCCAGCATCTGCGGGGAAGCAGGAGAAGAGGAAGAAAATGGACCTATCCAAGATAAAGTGCTTCAACTGTGGGGAACTGGGGCATTATGCGAACTAGTGTCTGAGAAAGAAGAGTAAGGGAGAGGCGTCTGACTCCAAGGCAGCGCCAGCGAAGGCGGAAAAGGAGGTAGAGGAGGATGACGATTGTGCCATGAGAGCTCATGTACCTCTAGAGAAGAGGTGGGGAGACATCGAGCTGTAGTCAAGTGGACTACAGGCGATGAGGGGCAGGATCCTTGAGGTACCCAAACTCTTGGATTATACCTAGCTACGGGAGCCCCAAAGTGTAAGTAGCAAGATGACGGATATCAGTAGAAACAAATGCATATGAAGCAGCAGAGAGTACTACAATGCAATAGTCCCTGGCAATGCAGAGAGGTTGCAGTAGTGGAAGAGGCACAAAGGAGGTTGCAACAGTGCAGGATGGCACAGAGAGGCTTGCAGTAGTGTGAGAGGCAAGGAGTTGTTGCAGCAGCACATAGATTGCAAAGGGAGCACGAGATAGCGACAAAGGGAGCTTCAGCATCGGGAGTGTTTCTAGCCTGACAGGATGTCAGTAGTTGGGTGGATCAATTACTTACTTCTCAGTAACTAAGTTGCAGTGCAGTAGCAGTAAGCAGTAACACGATGCAGCATGATGAGAGGGGGTTGTAGTGCAGATGCAGTGTTCGGAGAAAGGACCAACAACAACACGGATGCAAAATGAGTTGTTGTACAAATGTAGCAGTGGCAGTGGCAGAGCCATGGGCAACAGTACAAGATGCAGCAATGCAGAGGAAGTTGGGTGGGGAGGCCTAGCATCAGCACAAGTACCAGTGTCGTATAATCAGAGTGATACTCAGTGTGGAGTATTACTACAGCACAATCCTCGCTACGAGGGAGTGTTGATTTGGGGTAGCATCAGATGTGCTCTAGCCATGAAAATTGGTGAAGAGGCTAAAGGACATGAGATCTCCAAGACCCGGAAATGGTTTGGACAGATTCTACCCAGATTAAGAGATATTAAAATAATTAATATTTTCAATGGAGTTCCTAAATCTAAACTTACGAAAAATAAAATATTAATAGGTATTAATATAAAACTGGTTAGAAGGTTCTAAAGGACATGGATCAAGCCAAGTCTAATCTTAGCCGTTGATTAAAGATGTAACCTCGGCCATTGAAGACTCAACAGAAAAAGTATAAGAGGCTTGGGGGTCAATTCGAGTCACACTAGAGTGATCAGTCATTCGATTTTCGAGAGCGCGGTTTGCTAAGAGAAATTGAATCAATGATCAGTTGCAGCAAGGGGCAGTGAGTATGAGACAGAGAGGCAGAGATAGTGTCGAGAGACTAGCGGAGAAGCAGAGAGAGGTAGAAACTGAGCCAGAGGGAGCCGCACAGAGGTAGAAGGGACTGCGTAGAGGCCAGAAGGGCCTGTGTCATCCATGTAGAGGCTGCAGGAGTGACGCGGAGGGGTAGAGAGCCTACGCAGAGCCTCAGAGGGCTGACGCAATGAGTTTCGGGCTGACGCAAAGGCCAGGAGGATTGACGTTGAGCTTCAGATTGTGCTGGAGAGGGTTTCGTGGGGCAGACTGTCTGAATATCTGCTTCCGAATAGAGAGGTATCGCTATTGGATTATTTTCTCTGTCGGGTGAGCCAGTTTGGCACCCAGTTGTTCTCAGAAAGACTGCATAATAAAATAACACTTAGAATTGCTGCACCGGTTTTCCCAAGTTGGGTTTTTCCAGGGACGAGTTGTGCAAAAATAACGTGTCACTTGTGTGTTTGCTATTTCTTTCAGTTGTTGATCTTTCGTAATTAACAAGCAGGAGAAATAAACCAGAGAATACAGATAAAATTTCCAGCGGGTAATACTTAGAAATTTCAACATAGCAAGTCTCAGAGATCAGGAGAGATTGGACGGAGCCTCTAATTTTGGCCTCTAGAAGGCTAGGATGCAATTCCTATTGGACTAGCATGGCTTGAAGGAATATGTGATAACAGTAATAGTTGAGGCGACAGATCCACAACAACTGGCAACCTTCAAGAGTAGATGGCCAAAGCCAAGAGGATGGTCATAGATGGGGTTCGGGATCATATTGTCCCGCATATTGCGGACAAGAATACAACAAAGGACATGTGTGATATCGTCGTGAAGTTGTTCCAGGATCTATCTAAGAATCAGAAAATGATTCTTAAGGAGAAGTTGGGGAGAACTAAGATGCAAAAGGGTGAGAATGTTATTTCCTATCTCACCAGAATTCAAACAATCAAAGATGAACTTGTAGTCGTCGAAGAGAAACCATCATATGTGAGTTGGTGTGCACAACACTCAACAATTTTACCACAGAGTGGCATACATTTGTCCAAGTAATTTTTGGGCAAGACACACTTCCTAGTTGGGTGCGCCTATAGAGTGATTTCACTTGGGAGGAGCTGAGGCTCAATCTCATTAATGGTCCTACTAGTAGCAAGGACAAGGGACCAAAGTTAGAGGAGGAGGAGAATGTATCCCTTGCAGGAAAGGGAAAAGCAAAGAAGGGTCCCAAGCATGGACAAGACTCGAAAGGAGAGAAGAAGAAGGACCTATCGAAGGTCAAGTGCTTTGGATGTGGTGAGTTTGGTCACTATGTCACCCAGTGTTCTAAGAGGAAGAAGGACAAGAAGGGGAAGCAGACAATAGCTTCGGCAGAGATAGATGACTTGTTTGCCAAATTGGAGAATGAGTTCGTGATGTTTGTAGCATTATCCTCAGATGAGGGAGTATGATACTCCAATATGCCAGATTGGGCAGTATCCATGGGAGGAGCAATAGGAGGTCTAGATCTAACCATGGAGGGCTTGATCAATAGATCAAATCCACTTGTTGTGTATTCTTCACATGGATCAGTACCCTTGCTACCGGAGCCCATAGTAGCAAGTGGCAGGAAAATCAAGGTGTCAGTAAGGCACAGTCAGATACTTGAGGGACAATGCAAAGCTAGTTGTAGTCAGATACTTGAGAGGCAGTCGCAGAGCCAATCGGGCACAATCAGGTGCTCAATAGACAATGCGGAGCTAGTTGCTATTAGAGACTCAAGAGACAGGTGCCGAACCAGTTGCAATGACATAGTAGATCAGAGAGAGTTGAGACCGCGAGGGAGTCTAACTTCAAAGGGAGCAACCCTATGGAAGCGCAAAGCCATTAGCGGTGTGAGAACATAGAATGCGCAGAAGCATGGGAGACAGTGTTTGCCATATTGACATCTTCACAGTGATTTCCAATGACAGGGAGTCAATTCAGCTAGAAGATGTGAAGGAAGAAGGTACAATAGATGTCAAACACTAGCAATGTGGATCAGTTCGGCTACAACATGTTCCCAATGACCAGCATGTTCCCACAAACCAACAGGTGGCTAATATACTCACGAAGGCTCTAGGGTGAGCCAAGTCCGTATACTTCAAAGAACATATTGGTATAGTGGAGAACACCTTCCTCGCTAAGAGGGACTGTTAGTTTTTGGAGTAGTGGCAAAAACATGTTCTAGTCTCTATGATGTCTAAGAGGCTAAGGAACACAAGATCTCCAAAACCCATAAAAGGTTTCATGAGATAAGACTCAGAAACGCCTTATTTAAATTAATTAGCCAATAAATTATTTATTTCCTTAGTCTAACTTAGGGAAGTTAGTTAATTAAGGTAATTCGATATTGCTCTAGATACTTCTATTGATGGAGTCAAAGTGATCTAAGCCATTGATCAGGTGTAGATCTTGGCCGTTGGTTGTCCAATAGAAGATTATAAGAGCAAGTCAAAGGATTAGAGAAAGGGAATCGAAAATCATTTGAGTTGTTCGACTACCCAGTTGTAGGTATTCAGCAGGGCATAGTTGAACGTAGGGAAAGCATTAGAGAGAGGGAGCAACAGAGATTTTGGAGGAGGATTTCCTCAGTATTTCCAATGTCCAGGATATAGGAAAGAGGAGGTTGAATTATCTGCAGAGGAGGTCGTACAGAGTAGTGTGAGTTAGCCAGATTCCCAATGCAATTTGCTGGAAGAGCCACGTTTCAGTTGTTGGAGGTCGGATCTATTTCCTGGAGGTAGAGCGAGTGGTTTCCAATGGAAGAGGGAGGCAGGATGGTTCACCTAGAAGGGTTCCCGGGGCTATACAAATTTCCAGGGGCCAAATCTGTGCATTTCTAGTCCAATAGTGCGAGTGACTAGAGAAAGGCCGAGTTGATTACAGAAGTAGATATTTTGTCTCCAACATATTTTTCCAGTTGAGATCAGTAGATTTCTGGAGGTTTTCCAGTTAGGAAATCAGTTGTAATATTTTCTCAAATTGTTGCATAATAATAAAACACTCATTTGTTGCATTGGTTTTCCCTTCCAAGTTTTTCTAGGGGCAAATGTCCAAAATTAACTGTGTCAAATTTATTGTGTGTGCATCTATTTCTCAGTTCTAGTTTTTATATTCCGCATCAATGATTTAATCGTTATTTTCCATTAACAATTAACAAAAGACAAATAAATTGCTAACATTTACAAGATTAAACTCCAGTTGTTTGCATTCAAGGAATATTCACATGAGAAACAAGGCATTTTTATGATGTGTCTCAACCTTGGGGGCATGTACTCCTTAATTTTTATGCATATGGCTTTGAAAATCCCCTTATTCGTATTTTTAGACTATTAAATTAGTAAAGAGGGATTTTACCCCCTCCATAGACTAGAATAGGGGATTTTAGCTGAGAAATTAATATTTTGATTGTAAAGAAAGTTGAGCACCGCCTCTATAAATAGAAGTACACTTCCTCTCATTCTCTCCTAGTTGGATCCAAAAAAAAATCCCTTAGCAAGTTTAAAATTTCTAAAATTTGTTGGAGCTCTTTTTTCATGGATTTGTCGTTATTGATGGAAGACTAAAGTGCTTTATTGAGAACATTAATTGTGGACAATTTCTCATGTTTGATGGATGATTCGCGACTACGAGTTTTGTATAAGCATTGATTTACCTAGCAAGTGTTCTTTCTAAGTCTTTGTGAATTTGTTTATTGAGGGTATAAGTGCAAATGTGCTTATCCAGTGGTGAAGGTGCATTTTTCCATTGTATTATTCTTGAATAGATCCTATCTTGTAAACCCTAAATAGGATTCTAGTGGAGAACCTTCCCATGATATTGTCTTGAAAGCTTGTGAAACAACATAGGAGGATTTTCTAGGGTTTCCAGTGGACTACACTTGTTGCCACCCTATAGGAAGACTCCTAAGGTTTGTAGTGGACTACTTTTAGGTTTATCCAATATCCATTCTTAACCTTCTTCTACAGAAAAATGGTTGACCACATAGGCCGAATGAAAAGACACTAGTATCTAGTCATCCCATCATCTTTCATACCCTAATTTTTTTTTTTACATAATCGGTTGTTGTTTGTATTCAAAAAAGATTGAGGAGACTAAGCTCCATTGTTACAAGGCGATATGTTTGAAAAACAGAAGGGAAATATAACAGGAAGAACAAAATCCATTTTGCTTCTACCCTTCTTAACTTTTTGAAATACCAAGCTAGTGTAGATTCTAACAAACTGAAACAGGAGAAGGCAGAATTTGCAAGTCATGCTTAATCAATGTTAATATGACTGATTTGGTTGGCAGTGAATTCTTCAGGGTTGCTTTCAACATCTGCGTCCCTTCTATTTCTTGAGCTGGTGTTGTGAGCGTTATTTTTTTCCAGGATGTACCTCAGGATGTCAATGGACTCTTGGACATGATTACATCTGTTTGTGAGGTCATTGAAATCTCCTGGAGGGATGAGACTCTGTGAAGAAAGAGATTGAGGTCGGCCTCATGTTTCTCCTTGGTGATCTGAGCATGGGTATCGATTTTGGTGTCCAAGAACTTCTGGTGTGCTCGGATTTTCTCCAGTTCTGCCTGGAGGTCAGCACAGTGCAAGCAATCTTCGCTCCTCGCCATTGAGTATAACCAAAGTGATCTACCAGTGCGCAACAGAAACATAGCGCTGCTAATGCGATGCTCCAAAGAGCAGGGGTCTAGATAGAAGGGTGGTAAGGGAGCTTGGTGGAGATTGACAGAAGTTAACCTGAAGAATGAAGGCATAGAGCACAATGTAGCAAGGGGTCGAACAGGAGCAAATAGGGGATAGATAAAACGCAGCAAAGGGGAGGTGGAGGTGAAATTCAGGATGAGGGAAAATGCAAATAAGTAAGGAGGCTGAGGTAGGGGAAAAGGAAGGAGCAAAGAGAGAGTCACAGGAAATTTGAGGGATAGATCACAGGTAGGAAACGTAGGAGTCAGAGTCAGAATTTCTTGGGGAAAGGAACCAAAGTAAGATTTTCGGATTGGATTCAGAGATATTGATGCAGAATTATCATCATCATAAGATTTAGAGGAGATTTTTGCTAAGACAAAAATCAAATCTAGCATAAAGACATTGCAAATGACAGTGAGGAGGTACCTGATGTTGTTAGATACCTCTGCAAGCGATCTAAAGATTGATTCGCTCCTGTTCATGGCAAATAACATTGGGATTCGATGGTGTTACAACGAAGATTGCCTATGCATTTGGAATAGGCTCTATTTGCATGAGAATCGGCCTCCTTGTTGAGGAAGCGAAGCACATGGAAAAAACAGACTTCTTTCATTTGCTAGGTGAATGCTTGACATCGGCTTATTGTTTACTGCAGGGTCACATTGGAGGCTCTCTGATTATATACCATCAGACTAATGATGATGGCCAAGCCTCCAAGGATCGTTGCAGTGCTTATGCCGAGCTTTTGAAGCTGAATGAGCCCTTGGTATAGAGCGAGAGCTTTAGCTCTGTTATTGGAGAGGGGGCCTAATCCCCATTCATAAGCAGTTTTAATATCTCCATTGGCATTGGAAATGATTCCACCAGCCCCGACCATTCCAGGGTTAGATTTGGAGGCCCCATCAAAGAAAAGATAATATGTGTTACAGTTTCTAAGCCAAATAGAAAACTCCTCATCTTTCATTCTTAATTTCCATCTGTAATTAGAGTTGTTGCGTTTACTGCTAATGTCACTCCTGTTTTGGACACTATTGCTTTTATCCAACAAATACCCTATGAAATTCCTTTCTTCAACACATAGATCGGCGATGTCAATTTTCCTTTGACTTTTGACAGATATTGCTTCCGTTGTAAGGATCCATGCCTTGCTACTTCCTCGTGTTGGTTTCTTTGTCTTTGAAGATCATACGATTTTGTGCCAGCCATATGTTCCATAGAAGAGAGAAGGGGAGAGCATTCCAGACTCTTCTACAATATTGTTCTTCTTGCGTTGCCAAGGATAGTTCCTCTTCCAAAGATGCAAAACTTCAACAATGGAGTTGTGGACACCCCAGGGGAGATAGGTGTTTGGAAAAAATTCTTTCCAACAGGCAGTAGCAAAGGGGCAAGTAATGAAAATGTGTTGGATAGTTTCTTTAGCTGCTTGACAGTTTGGGCAGCGAGAGGGGCCAATAATACCACGTTTTTACAGATTGTCTGAAGTAAGGACTTTCCCTTTTAGGAGGACCCAAATGAAAAATTTTATTTTTGGAAGGGCCTCTGATTTCCAAGCAATTTTCCAATGTGCCCAAATGGGCATGCGATAATCATTGCTACAGATACATTGGTAAGCAGCTTTGACTATGTAATCGAAGCTTGAAGGGTCCCAACAAAAGCCATCATCACTGTTTTTGTTGGTAGGGGCAATGCCATAGAGATGGGTTTGGAGATTAGTAAGACTTGCTTCCAGCTCAGTAGGTATTTCTGGGAAGATCCATCCTGTCCATAACTATGAGTGAATGTCCCATTGAGATATCTAATCCAAATGATGTAGCCCCATGTTGTCGAGAAAGGATAGAATCTGATGAGTTCCAGGTTGGCTGCTAATGGGCTGCTAATGGACTGCTAGCCCATTACTCTGTTTGCCCCAATTCTGATATTGTTGCCACCCTTGGGAACCTTGGAAGTGTTTTGATCAAGAAAGGGGATTGCTTTCTTGCACAGCCCCCAGATTTTAGAGCAAGCTCTGATAGGGATATAATGATCCAATAGGTGCTGCCTTGGAGAATTAAGGTATTTCGCTTCCAGTACATTTTTCCACCAACCTGATTGGCCATTAATGAGTCTCCACACAATCTTTCCACCAAAAGCCAAATTTAAGAGCTTTGATAATCTGATTCCTAAACCTCCATGTTCCTGGGGTTGAATAACTTGTTTCCAATTTATAAGGTTGTATTTCTTTCTTTCATTTTCCCCCCTTGCCAAAGAAAGTGACGGAGGATGGCTTCCACTTTGTGATGAAAATTGGCAGGAGCTTGCAAAAGCATAAATTGATATGAGGGCAAAGAAGAAAGCCCTGATTTAAGAAGGATGAGGCGTCCTACTGGATTTAGCTAAGAAGAGCCCCATTGCTGCACTTTTCTTTTCATTTTATCTATAATCGTGTTCCATACTTCAGCTTTCAGAGGGACAGCGCTCATTGGCATGCCCAGATAAGAGAAATGCCCCCAGTCTAACTTGTAAGGGACCCCAAATGTGTTGGCTATGTATGAAGAGTTTGAGCAGATGTGTTCCAGCCATAGATGTAGCTCTTGAGATAGTTGACCATATCTCTGGAGTAGCTCATAGATTTGTCTAAGAGAGTTTTGAAACGACGAGCTATGATATTGGAGGCTCCTCCCATTAACAGTGTGTTGTCAGCAAATTGAGAATGATTTGTGTTTGTGACTCCATTTCCAAATTTAATACCAGTGATAAGACCGATACGCCAGTTATAGTCCAAAGCCTTACTGAAGGACTTAGCCATCAAGATGAATAGGTAAGGAGAAAGGGGACAGCCTTGTCTTAATCCTCGAGAAGATTGAAATGAAGGCCCTGATCTACCATTGCTAAGAGGAGAGATCCAAGGGCCTGAAATGCATGCTTTGACTAGGTCGAGGAAGGGCGCAGCAAATCCCATTTTCTTTAGAACAACAAAGAGGAATGAGTGCCTAACTCAGTCAAAGGCATTGGCTAAGTCCAGTTTTAAAATGAAACTTTTTTCTTTCCTAGTTTGGCTAGAGTGTATTGCCTCTTGGACAAGAAGAATGGAGTCAGAAATTTGTCTATTGACTAAGAAGCTTCCTTGATTCTCAAAGATGAGCGAGGGGAGAAGAGGTTTAAGACGAGTGGCGAGGATTTTGGTCAGAATTTTATATGAGGAGTTGCAAAGTGAAATGGGCCAAAATCAGGAGAAACATGAAGGTCGATTCTCTTTAGGGAGGAGGGCAATATGGGTGGCATTGGTGAAACCTCCGATTTTGCACTAGCGTTGGGTCCATTTTACCATCTTAACAAGGTCTATTTTTATTATTCCCCAGTAAGTTCTGTAGAAGCTGATGGGGAAACCATCTGGGCCAGGAGCCTTGTCTGGCTGAAGAGTCCAGATAGCTCTTTGTATTTCTGCTTCTTCAATTTCCTTGGTTAGATTTTCATTGATTTCCTCACTGATCTTCGTGGGAAGGTGTTGTAGAAGATCTAAGTAATCTTCAGCTTCTTTTGTCTCAGTTAAGAGGACGTTGAAATGATTTGAGGCAGCCTTTTTAAAGCATCTTGTGTGGTTTGGAGATTACCTTCAGCATCAGTGATGGAGGTAACATTGTTTCTGATTTTCTTGACAGTGGCCTGTTTATGAAAGAAGGCAGAGTTTTTGTCACCTCCTTGCAGCCATAGTTGTCTTGACTTTATTCTCCATTTTTGTTCCTCCACTCTATTGGCGCGATATAGCTGGAACTAGAGATCGCTTTCGAGTGCTTTGTATTCCTGGGAGAGCCCTCGTTTCTCTATTATGTTGTGGACTTTCTCCAACTTGCTTTTTATTTCAGTTTAACTTTCTCAGGTTCCTTGTAATGCTTTTTTGCCCATTCCATCAAGGAACTTTTGGTCCTTTTTAGCTTGTTTTCCCATATGTATCCCAGCAACCCTTCTATGCGCTAACTCCATGTGAACTTTACAATTTGCTCAATAGTAGGAATGTTGCTCCACAGTGGACTATATTTAAATGGAATGGGCCCAAAGGGACAGTGGGCTTCGAGAACAAGAGTTGTGGGATAATGATCAGACGCTGAATAGGGGAGTACTACAGTGTAAGCGGTGGAGTAAGATGAGAGGAGCGAAACATTCACCAAAATCTTGTCTAGTCGCTCCATGATATTATCTTTGCCAATTCTGCAGTTATTCCAAGTAAATCTGCGATTTTTTGGTGCACCTTCAACTAGATCGTGGTCCTGCATGATGGTTTCCAGCCGTGTTCTGCAAGGGTCGTGTGGAAAACAACCTCCTCTTTTCTCGTTGGTGTGAAGAATGAGATTGAGGTCTCCACCAAGGATAATATTGCTATTTTCTTCTTCATCTGTCTGCTTTGAGGAAATTCCAACATTGTTCTTTGTCTCTATAGTGATTTGGCACATAGGTATTGTAGATAAAAATTATTTTGCTATCTATTAGGCTCTCTAAAGTGACTTTAATCCATACTGGCCGATTGTATCTGTTGTGTGCTTCTAAATGCTATGGTTCCAAAGGGTTGCAATTCCTCTGGAGGCGCCCCTTGACTCGCATATGCGACCTTCATACTGCTTAAGCCGGACATTGATTCCTTTCATTTCTTGGTGTCCTTGTTTTGTTTCTTGTAGCATTAGGATATTTGGTTTTTCATGAGTTATCAGATCATTTAGAGCAGCAATTTTGGAGGGGTGCCCTAATCCCCTGCTATTCCAAGATAGGACTTTCATCATTGAATGTGAGGGATATGAAGAGTTGCTCGCCCTCCTTGTTTCTTATGTGCTGCCTCTTTACTGTTTTGCCCCAAAATATAAGTTTCTATGGGGTTTTGAATGCCCATGGCAATGTCTTTTTGAGCATTTTCATCTCTCTGCTACTTTGTAGACTTCCTTTTTGGCCCTTGTTTTTTTTGTGTGTCCAGATTTACACCATGCTCTTTGGAGGAACTCCTGGTTGATCTAGTGGAGGGAGGATCTTGGGAAAAAGAAGAAGAATTTAGCATTGGGGAGATGGGAGCATTAGTGTCGGCTTGGGAAGGAGGAATGGAAAGGGGGGGGTTATCTTCAGAGGGGGAAATGGCAAAAAAAGGGTTGGATACTTCTAAGGAATTCTTGGGGGGGAGGGGGAGGGGCAACAGTGGAAGGGTTGAGGAGAGGATCCAGTGAGGAGGCGGAGGGGGAGGCTGTGTGATTAGTCTTGGGAGGAACAGCTTCAGGGTTTGCCTTAGGGATGGAAGCAATCTTCTTCTTTTTAACAGTTTCCCATTGCTCATCTTGTGAAACATTTTCAACATCAACTAATTTGGTTAAGCGATTGGCAAAATGGCCATATTCGTGACATATCTTACATTTAAACGAGATCTATTCGTAGTCCAATTGTTGGATGTGAGTCTAGTCATCCACTTTGAGCTTGATGGCTTCCAAGAGGCATTTTTGCCTAGATCAACTTCAACACAGATGTGGGCACAAGCTTGCATGTTGTCCTTCGGCTCGTTGCGATCAATAAACTTTCCAACCGCATTTCCAATGGTTCGAACCGATTCATCTCCCCAACAATGGAGAGGGAGATGAGGGAGTCGAACCTAGACCGAGACCGTCCTAGGAACATCCAATTCAGGATCAAAATCCGAGGTCCATTTGCTGAGGTACAAGCCTCTGGAATCCATGAAGTATGGACCATTCCTAAAGATTAGATCCTTGTCTTCTCTTGATTCAAAGTGGAAGGTGAAGTACCCTTTCCCACAGAAGCGGATGGTAATTTTGCCGCTTATTTTATCGAACCAGTTTCGCTCAACCCGCCTTTGCACCGTCTTCGGAGAGGGCCAAAGACGGTGAATTGCCCGATGAGACCACGTTCTGCCAGAGAAAGTGCTGTCGTGCGAGGGAGAGCAGGGGGGAGAACCACTTCTTGCAGAAAATCTAGCTTCTTGACAAATTTTGAGATTGTTGGGCGAGGGCGCTGGGGCGGCAAGGAGTTGACTAGGGCAGAGAAGGCCAGTTAGGCAGCGGCCGCCTCCGGGGTTGCATCCGGAGGGGCCATGGCAAGCGAACGGTCGCGGGTCACAAGCCTTGAGGAGCAGGCTCAGGGGCAGCAGCGCTATACCTAGCAGCAACAGTGTGTGCAGAAAAAATACTCATACCCTAAATTTTACCAAAACCATTTTCTTGGATTTACTCCCCATCACCTTGAACCTCATTCCCTAAATCCTAGCAACCTTAACCTAGGGGAGCCCCCTTTAAGCTGAAGGAGAGTCAGTTTGAAGAGCAGAAGAGGGTTAGTGAGGTGATAGTGTCCCCCTCTTAATTTCACTTAGATCGCACTTGATCTTTTGGAATTAATCTCAAGAAGTGTGAGTTTATTTGGTAACAAGGAAAAAAGGAACTAATAGAATAAACGGAGGTGGAGAGGCCAAAGAAGGGGAACAAGAACCAAAAAGGGAGGTTAGGATGCCTAAAAGGGAAATAGTGAGGCAAAAGAGCCAATAGTGAGGTTGAAAGCTTGGCAAAGACGCAAAACCAGGGAGGCAACACCAAAAGGAAAGTCACTAAAATATTTTCTAGTAAAGAAGAAAAGTGACAATAAAACTTTCCCCCATGGCACTAGAGATGCTTATAAAAGGAATTAGGATAACTCGAGGAAAGGAAGCTAAAATGGGAAGGCAACACGTAATAGAGGAACAAAGGACTAAAGCAAGGCTTGGCACACATAGACCACAAAGGAAAATGAATCATGAATATGGAAAATGAAATAGCAATGGTCAATGCTACAATTGTCATGGTTACACTAACTATGGCTAAAAGGAATGTCATTGTCGAGGCTAAAAAAATTTAAGCCCAGTGAAAAGAATGAACACGTAATAGAGGAACAAAGGACTAAAGCAAGGCTTGGCACACATAGACCACAAAGGAAAATGAATCATGAATATGGAAAATGAAATAGCGATGGTCAATGCTACAATTGTCATGGTTACACTAACTATGGCTAAAAGGAATGTCATTGTCGAGGCTAAAAAAATTTAAGCCTAGTGAAAAGAACTTGGTTATGCAAATGGGACCAAAAGGTAGAGCATACAATAGCTTTGCGTCAAAGGTTAGCTAATGTAGGGCACACCACACAAGGTATGCAAGTGAGCAACCTAAAGGGGATACCAAAGAGGGGAGAAAGAGTAGATGAGGCAACTTGTAAAAGAAAGTTGTACAAGATATTAGGCTATTAAGTATGACAAAAGGATATAGATACTCTTATAACAACTTCACAAAAAAAGGTATACCACTACAATCACAAGGAATCAAGAAGAGATCTAGAGAAATTAGAGCAATGTGGATTCCTCACTGCATTTGCCATCATTAGTCACATGACCATAGGATCTTTCCAGAACAATTAAGGATATCTTCTCACTACTTACATGTAAATTTTGATCACCACATTATGTGGATGGATAGGATATATCAATGGTGTCATTTGCAAGGATTCATATGAAGAAGCACTTCATCTTCCAATTCCCCATATATTACAACAACGTAGGGAGATGCAATTACTTATACCACGATTCACAAGGGTCCTTAACTACCTTTTGCTATCCAAATCAAATATATTTGGCTCTCTATGTTCAAGTGGTGATTACGTACAAATCATAGAGAATATCCCTCATGAGACTTCTGTAGGGAAAGCATTACCAAGTTGGTCACCTCTTCCATCCATCATATATCAACAATTGTCGGTGTGAGGTGTCATGTACACACACCAACCATGTATACAAAGACCAGTAAATTGATAAGGAAATCCACATCCTTTTGTTATGTCAAGAAACAATGACCTACCTGCATAAAGCCATAGAGATGCACCTGCTCTAGTTGGTCTCAATATTGGTAATGTCTCCCAACACAAATGAAGTAGTCAAGCATCGAATGAGATTTTTCTCTTTGGCCTTAGATAATAGGAGAGCTTCAACAGATTAACTAGGCACCCAAAGAATCCCCAACCAATTTCTCTTAGAAGCAATTATTCCCAAAAGGATATCATGAAACTTTGCATTAATACATTCATTGTGATTAACAATTATAAAGATAGCTCCCCCCTATGGTGCAAAGTAGTGCCCCCCTCTTTTATCCTTTTCCTTTTGCAAAACAATGTATTTAGTTTTCATATAGGTTTATCTCTACCTACTCATCATTTTTATATGATTTCATTGCCAGTTAAAAGTAGCCCTAATACCCCCACATCACTATTGTGACATGTAGTCTCTAGTTCCATTGACATACTTTCATTTCTTGTGGACATTCATAAAAGTATCCTATCATATGTACCAATACACCTTCCTCAAGGAAGTGCGCAATTATTGTGAGAAGGGTTGGCAAAGAATGTCCAGCTACTCCATAACTCAAGAACTTGCTAAAGAAAAAAACAAATGGGCAAAGAAGGGAGCAAGGAAAAACAAGAGGATAAATGAAGGTAATGTGGCATAATAAAGTTATACATTGGCCCATGCTATTAATAATGATCAGATAAAGTAATATTTGCTATAAGAAGAAGGCTACCAAATGCTCCATCTCCCAAAAGATAAAAGAAATAAAGGGGCAAAATGTTCTAGCAACGAGTTCTCTATTAAAATGAAAAATGCAACAAAGAGAGAAAATTGAGGGGCAAGAAGGAACACTCACAAGGGAAAGGCCATGTGAGGATAAAGAGCTATATTGAAATGAAAGTCACATAGCATCGTCTAAAAAATCATGACAAAGAAAAATAGAGTCCATCAATATGGATTGGACCAACAATGAAACAAAAAGCATAGAAGCTATTTAAGCAACAACAATGCGATTTAAAAGAGAGAAAGGCCATTGCAAATGTGGCACACACAAGGGAGGTGGAAAGGGAGATGGTTCCCAAATGACAATGAACAATAAGGCCTCTTCCTTAAGATAATCCAACAAGAATATAGAACATAATACACATAGCATTCAAGAAATACCAAAGGGTTCACCAACAAAAAATGCATTGCCAAGAGATAAGGAGAACCCTTTGTTGAAAAGTGCAAGTAAAGAAACTAGGAAGGGAAAGGCAAGGAGGATTGTGAGGGGGAGACATATGCTACAAATGGAAAAGAATAAGGGGAGGAAGGGCTCTGACCTAAAGAAGAGTGAATCCAACTAAAAGATAGTGGGTTTAATCTACATGAGGAACCACTAAAATAACGAACTAACTTGAGACTCCATGTGGGCCATGATGTAGTAACAAAAAATGTAATAAGTAATTCATCAAAAATATTATTTATCACACTCTTCAGGAGGTAGACGGGCTAGCTTGACAACAACATAAGGTCCAAGGATAATCTTCAAAAAAGGCAATGAACCTTTGTGTTTGTTTGGATAATCTTTAGAAAAGGTTCATTCTAGTCTCTTAGTCCACCTGTGTGTCTAGAATGAACCTTTGGGTTTGTCTAACTTGCGCCTCTACATCAAATATTGCTCTTTGGGAAACTTTAGGGATGATATCCTTGTATCTTTCCATGACTGCGTTTGCAGAATATTGTGCATGGGAGGCTCAAAGCAATGGGGGGATAAAATTGGGAAATGGGAGAGGACCAGGTCATTCACTTTTTCCGGGACAAGAGGGCCCAACAAGACGATGCCTAACCATATTGGGGTCAAGGAAATCAATAGAAAAAACTATATTGTTAGAGTTATGCTTGTTTTAGTGGATTTAGCTTCATGCTTCACATATTCTACATATGCCATTTTTTTAGCTTTTGTTTAGGAAAATTTACTTTGGTAACTAGTTCAAATATCATGGCATATATCGTTCAGAAACTTCATTCAAAGTGTTGTTAACAAACTTTAGTTTAAATAGACATGCTTTGATAAAATAGATTGTGATTCTAATTAATTGAAGGAAACATGTAGCCTTCAATAAATATATAATTTTTTGTAAGATCAAAAGATTTATATTACTATTGAAAACATAAATTTACAGTGATGATTCTCTCTACTAGTCTGCCACTAGGGAAACCAAACTAGTAGCATAAACACAAAACTTTAGGATTGTTTATATTATTCATAATCTACTGAACTGACAAGACAAAAAAAGTGAGAAGGTATAAAAGGAAAATATTGCATAAACTAAAAGGCATTCCTGCACTGTTGGAAATTATATTATGGGCATGATCATGTGCCATGCAGCCTTTCATTATGTTGGATTGTTCACTTCATCTGGCGGCTAGGGTTCTCCATCTATGTCTGACATTGAGGGATCTATGTTTGTGATTCTCTTAGTCAAGAGCGTGATTTTCCTGTTAATGTTGTCCATTTTTTCCATAATCTCAGCCATACAAATGATAATTTCATGTTGAGTGTCAACCTCGTGTGTGAGGACTCTTCCCATTAGGGTTTTGTGTGCCAGTATAGGTTGATAGTCTACATATAAGCAAAAGCCCTAGCACTGGTGAAGTTTCCTACATCTAGCATCTAATCTCTAGTCTCCTAGTCCACCTGTGTGTCTAGCATGAACCTTTGGGTTTGTCTAACTTGTGCCCCTACATCAGCTGTTGCTCTTTGGACAACTTTAGGGATGATATCCATGTATCTTTCCATGACCGCACTAACAGAAGATTGTGCATGGGAGGCTCGAAGCAATGGGGGATAAAATTGGGAGAGGGGAGAGGACTAGGTTGTCCCCTTTTGCCACGACAAGAGGGCCCAACAAGACGATGCCTAACCATATTGGGGTCAAGGAAATAAATAGATAGAACAGGGGTGGGGGTAACAGGCCAGTAGAATGGAGAATGAGCAAAGAGTGACAGAGGAGGCTTAGAGGAGGAGGGAGAAGCCAAAACAGAGGAGTGGAACAGTGAAGGATGGGCCTGGACAAGAGGGGGGACCAGAAAGAGCACTAGTGGTCAATAGGGAGAAAACAAAAATTTAGGGGGAAATTCAGAGAGTTGCAGGCAAAATGAAACCTCCCATATACACAGGTCCTAAAAAAGGGAGAGAAATCCAAATACTAAAAGAGCCCACAAAAGATGAAGAACCAAACTAAAAATGATGCATAATCGATATAGAATTGTTGGGCAAAAAACCAAAGAAACTGAACCTGAGAGAGAAGGTCCCGCTGTGAAGAATTATGTAAAGGTGAGAGAAGCCTGGAGCTTTCAATATGGACAAGTATGATCAAAGCCTCTAGCCTTAGATGCTCCATGAATTAGCGCTATCAGACCAGAGTCACCAAGCTTGATCGCTCCCTGCCATGGATGTCTTACTATAGATGATTCGAAATGCTTCCTTCTCACCAAGCCTTCCTCTTTTTCCCATTTCCCTACATGGTAGGCTTGCCTCAACCTATATTCATCCATCATTAATCCCCTTCGTCCTCGAATGTGCAAACCATTACACCTTCGTACATTCCCAATTTTTCGTACACTCCAAGTTTGTGCTAGTGTTACAAACATTAAGTTTCCAATTTCGTTTTGTCCTACATGGCAATGAGGTGGCCATGTAGGCTTCTAGGTGGAGGCAGCCTACTTCCATCTATTTTTTCATGGTACCCTCATCCCAAGGTTTGTAAGGTGTTGTAAATAGGCACCACCATGGGGTCATCTACTTAATACAAAGCAATATTTTCTTCCCATGCTAAAAGACTCAAAGCTAAAACAAGCTACAAAGCAATATATATATATATATAATCAAGCTAAAACAAGAAGTATATTTATTTGACTCAAGAAAAGTTTCACTATGGAAAGATGAAGCTAGACTCACAATGGTTCGTTGTGTAATCCAAAGAAGTGAGTTTATTAGGCATATCACAAATCATCCTCCTTCACATGAAATCCACAAAGCACTGAATGGGAGTCATGCTCGAGGTTGTATTGAGGGCCTTCTTTAAAAAAACTAATAATGCATCATTCCATGGATTGGAGAATGGGGCTAAGATTGATATTGTTGATCCTAGAAGGGAATATTATATGTTTTGGCTATTCATAAGATTCCAAGCAACACCTATGCCAAAATTTGAAATCACCTTGTAATGGAAGTTGTAGCAAGGCTATCATTGATATTGTTGGTTATGGGAAGGACTACTATATGTCTTAACTATTCACAAGATCCCAAGTAGCACCTATGCCATGATTTGAAGTTATATTGTACAGAAAGTTGTAAATTTGAACTCTCTTTTGCTTAGAAGACACCTTCATCTCCACCTCAAATTGACTTGGGTTGATCACTCTATAGAATATTCAAGGATTAGGTCAAATTTGTGGACTCCGTTTACAAGGTTTTGAAATAATCGTCTAGTGCAATTCAATGATAAGCATTTCAATGATAGGAATTGTTTTCTATAATAAAGTTTGTGTTCAAATTATTGTAAAAATGCTTTAATATTGTTTCCAAATACAATACTAAAATATTATATCAAAATAACTTAGGCAATTCACATAAACCTTGCCTTAAAAATACAAAATGAAAATAAGAGATGAAAATGGCATTAAATAACATATTTACATTTGGTGACACTAAATCAAAATATGAGATGAAAATGATTGGGTTGAATTTTTACAGTTGATGTCTTTAAATCAAAGTATGAAACCAAATAAATTATTTTAACTAGCATTTTTATATTTGGTGTTCATAAATCATCTATATAACTTGGAAGTTTAGATAAACACTATAGAAATAACAAAAACTTCAATACTTTTTCATTAAAAAAAATATTAATCGTTAATAAAAAAAAATATTTCATAAAAGTAAACCATTACTAATATAATAATAATAAAATTTGATAAACACTTTTTGACAATGCTTTTGAACACCACTGATTTAATAGCACTCTAAATTCAACTTTAAATCACTTCTCAACATTATAAATGATGATGAAAACTATTTATCGTATTGCATATAAATAATAATTGTATTTGATTAGAGTTCTTAACTATGTGAATGGTCAACTAGGACTTGCCTCGCTTAACAAAAGGGAGAGAACAAATTTAGAGGGCCAGTGTTTTTGAGGAATTCGTATGGCACCTAGTTCTCCTCATTTAAATAAAGATGCCCACCATATAATATAAATTCATCAACAAGGCAAGGTTGATTGGCATTATCCCATTCATAATTACATAATGGTAATCTAAATTCATCAACCAGGCAGGGTTGATTAGCACTGTCCCATTATAGGCAACAGGGTTTTAGTGAGTATGGAATGCAAATATAATCTAAATTCATCAACAAGTTAGGGTTTATTGGCATTATCTCATTCCTAATTACATAATAGCAATAGTGTTTTAATATGGTACGGCACAATTTGTCCCTTTTAAAACCATCCATGTTGACACGAGGTTGTGGGAAAAAACTATCCAAACTCGCAGAGGAAGGAATCCTTGAGGAAAAGGCCTATTGTGGAAGAAAAACAAACCACACTAATAGAAAGAAGGAATCTTCGAGGAAAAGACATCTTGTATATGAAAGCGAGTAGAAACTAAATTTATCTTGGGCAGAAAAAGACCATCTACACTGACAATCAAAGGCCTCTCGTATATGAAGATAACCTACACAATCACTGCCAATATAATCATCTAAAATAATCTATGATTTCCAAGATAACCTAGTTATCCTCTAAATTGAGTGGAATTAGGATGAAAGAGATTTTTAAATGGTAATTTTAAGAATAAATTATTTTAATAAAAATTTGACAATAATTCAAAAAAAACCAAATTTATAACATCATATAGGTTAGACATATTAAATAAAATAATCATATATAATTTATTATATATAATGTAAAATAACCATATATAATGTAATGTGAATTTAAAATAAGTTTAATTCAAAACTAACAATAGATATAGAATGACCATGGTTTAAAGTTTAATAGAAGGCTAAAACATATAGAAAAACCATAAAATCTATGGGTTAAGCTAATTTCTATAAAATAAATATTTAACATAGAAAACGAAAGAACCTGATACAACTTCCTCCCATCGCATTCTTCTTGTCTCTCCTTGGGGCCTGTCATGCCATCTCCACAAAGTATCTCTCCGCAATGACTGCAAACAAAGATTAAAAATAATCACGCTCTATTTCTTGTAGTTATACATAGATGATATAAGCAACCGAAATAAATGAACTGAACTAACTATAAACCGGCAAAAAAAACACATCAATCAACTCATAATTTGAAACAAAAACATCCGTATCTCATATTCTTCACAATGGCGAGGTTCCTTTTTAACCTAATGGAATCCGAATTTCAAATCATTGAACTACCAAACAAAGGAAATTCAAACTAGCTTTACTTGGAATTACCTCTAGATTGAAATTAACTGAGATTCGGACTGGTCACATTCTTCATCGCTTCTCCTTCTCCAGAGTGTCATCTCATTGCCGCAATAACTACAAACAAGGATTTGAACCAGAATTATGCCCTGTTTCCATTCTGATATATATAAATTACTGTAGCAAAGCAAATAAACAAACCAGCCTACCCGTCAAAGAAATAAAGCAGCTTATAGGTGGTCTCATCTTCTTCATTCATTTCTGAATCATTAGCGAGGCCAACACCCAGCAGCCATAACCAAGAACAGCCGAAGAAATGAAACCTAAATGAGTTAGAATTATCATTGGCTTGGAACTACCTGATTCGGGATGGTTGCATTCTTTGTAGTATATCCTCCTTCGGTGTGTCATCCCATGTCCGCAGTAACTGGAAATAAAGATTGAAAGAGAATCACGGTCCATTTCCATTGTGATTATATATAGAATGACATTAACCACCCAGATAAATGAACCGACCTACCTATGGAAAAAATCAGGAGGCTCATAGGTTGAAATTAAAACATCTATGCCTCAATTTCTATGGAAAAAAAGTCAAGAGACTCATGATTGAAATTAAAACATCTATGTCCCAATTTCGCCAGTGGGGAACCCTCTCTTTTTTGCCTATTAACAATCAGAAGTCATTTCAAAAAACTAGCTAGGCCAACACGATTAACCAAGAATTAACCCAACAAAAAAAAAAATGCATTCTAGCTCCCCCTAAATTTACATTCATTGAAATGCCCTAATCTGAAATTTAAGTCATGGTAAAACTCTGAGAGGATTCTAAAGTCCAAACAATAAAAACATAGTCATAGTAAAACTCTTAGAGGATTCTAAAGTCCAAACAATAAAATCATCCCCTAGAACATGAAACGACTTTTACGATGCTATGCATGCTACTTACTCCATGGGGAAAAATCCGCTATCAGACTCCACTTCGTTAGGTTTCCCAACTTACCACTTATTTCATTTCTGCCGTAACCTATCCGGAGGAATCCCCTATCAGACACATCATTGGGTTTCCCTGCTTCAGCTCCGCTGTATATCCGGCTAAAAATTAAGAAATCATGAAAAAAAACCTCGAACAGAGCAACCGCTCAAGAGTATAATAGAAATAAAGTTGAAGACCGTACTAATCACATCAACTCACATTGTAAGTACCTGCACCAATTTCACACAAAATGAGAAATAAAGGACCTCTCTCCTCGTTCCAGCACCAATTTCGCACAAACTATGTCATATCATTAATTTTCCTGACACAAATATATCGTTGTCAGAAAAGACCTCTGAAACGCCCAGATGAAGTATTCTTCCCCGACCATTTATGAGACCTAAACACCACCTGTGAATTATAGACAGAAATCACAGCTCCAGTAACCTGAAGCAAACCTCATCACTGCCGTATCTCTTGTCATCCTCAATGTGGAGTCACATGTTTTACCTGTTTCTAATCATTGTCAGGTCGAAATCAATAAGCAAAAGCAACTACCAAAAATATTACGAGCTTCAATAACACAGTAGAACTATTGGGATGTCTAGGCAGAGTCATTATCAACCGGGTTTCAACTATTCTGTAAATGTTTATTAGTAGAAATTATCTGAATATATACACACGTATCTGTTCCTCCATTCCATTAACAGACTAAATTAACAGAAATCCAAAATCGGACCTAGATATACAGAATGAAACAGAGATACACAGATTGCATATACCTAGCCGATACCATTCAAGGTTAGGAATAATAAACGAATTAGCATACTCTTCATCCTTAATTGTTCATGTCTTCTCAGCAAATTCATAGCAAACCAAACCATTTATGAGACCGGCTCTCACAGACAGAGGGACAGCTATGCAAACAGACCAAATGCAAATCCGAACTCCCAAGCTTTTCAATGGCAAACGATCCTATTTACCTGTTGCACGTCAGAGTTCATTTCAAATCATTAACCAAATGACTATCTCTATCTTCATGGTTAAAACAATTATTCTATGATTGCAATTATCTACCAACCAGCTATTTTTATATACATGTAAACAAAAACAAAACAAACCTGCTGGCAACTTCATAGAATCCAAGATGGTGGATTTTATCTCTACCGATATATCTTTTTCCTTACATCCAGCAGCCAAATATAATCCAGGGCAAAATTTGCAAACACAAAGGGCAAAAATGAACAAAAAAACACCAATTACAATCCCAACAAATGGACAAAGCATAAAGAAAATGCACTGTAACAAACGCCATGCATGGCAATGCAATGAAACAACCAAATCAATGAAATTGAGATTAAAAAAAAATGAGAGCAGCAGGTTGGCTGTGAAATTGTCTATGCAATTCAGAGTAAGGAAAAAGATGAGAGCAGGTTGGCTGCACAAAAATGTCTCTGCAATTCAGAGTAAAGAAGAAGATGAGAGCCGGTTGGCTGAGCAAAACTCTCTTATATACAAGCTCTCTTATATAGAGCTTTAACTGATAAAAAGGTCTTATCTGATAAAAAATGCTTCACTACTAAAAGCTTAACTGATAAAAAGCGCTTATTTGATAACTTCTTGGAAAGGACAACCAGCCTTCCATGCACTCCACTACCAAATTTGAATTTGCAACGTGACAGGGAAACGGCTGTAAAATTTAAATCAAAACATTTAGATTTTTTTAAATAATTCTAAAACTATATCATCTCAAATTCCTAAATATTATTGTCACAAATGAAATAATAAACGCAGTTAAAACTGTTGATCGGTCGGGTACAAGGTTTTCTCGAGTTTTTGCTTTTAAATTTCGAAGTTATTTTATTTTCATAAATGTATAATTTTCAAAGCACCAACTATTACATCGCTATTAAAATTTGAAATGTATTTTCGACTTTTTAAGTCGAAGATACTCACTAAAACATTGATTTAAATTCAAACACATTGTTCGAATAAAATGTTAAGATACTCACTAAAACATTAATTTTAATTCAAACACATTGTTTGAATAAAATGTTAATAGTAGAGTAAGGAAGTAAAATTATTCATGTGTTAATAAGAATTATAAACAATTTTAAAAAGGAAAGTAGTGATTTTCTCTAACAAAATATAATCAATATAAGTTTTATTTTCAAGACAATATTACGGAAGAAGTTGCCAATTACAAATATTTCGGAATTGATTTCAACAAAAATCGCTGGAACGATTGTAGAAAGAAAGGAACTTTAGAGGGTTGGAAAGCATTTTATGCTTTTCAAAATATGTTTAGAGATGCAGAGTTATGGGACTCGAAAACCACTCAAATTCTTTTTGGGCTTCTAGTGATTCTGGTGATTCTCTATGGTTGTGAACTATGGATCAGCAGTACATCCAACATGTAAGTGGAGACAAATTGAGAAAATTCAAAAGTTTTTGATTACAAACGAATTCAAGATTAAAAGTGCAGTTCCTTATGCTATCTTGTTAAGTGAAACAATGACTGCTCTTATCGAAGCAATTGCTATGGTGCAAATCATAAGATATTTAAAAAAAATTGAGCAAATAGAAGAGGGTAGATGGCGTAAAGTTGTCTTTAATGACAAATTGTACAAGAGAAAAAATACTTGGATGCACCAAAATAACAAATGGTTTAGTAAATGGAATATTTGTTTGAACATGTGTCCGGTAAACAACAAAGAGATAAAAGCTTTTGTTATGGAAAAGTTCCACAAGCGTACTTGGGATAAGGAGCTAGGAAAAAAGGAAAAATACTATATTGAAGTGTTTAATCCCACTCATAGTCATCAACCAAAAGCATACATAGAGGCCAATACCTCTTGGAGAGCCAAAATTCTTATTGCTCAATTAAGGACTAATTCTCATCAACTCAGTTGTGAAACAGAGCGCTGGAAAAGGCCAAAAGAAGTGTGGGAGGAAAGAGTATGTATTTTTTGTTTTTGCGGAAAAGTGGAAACAAAAAACATTTCATTTTAGAATGTGAGGCCTTCAAAGACAATAGGGAAAATTATGCAGATATGCTGGCGGCTAACTCTTGGGATAATTTATTTAGCGAGGGGTTTGTCGAGAAGCTGGAAGCATTTACTTTGAAATTTCAAAGAAAAAGGGTCGAATACATCAAGCAGATGAAGAAAGAATGTATCCCATAAGCTATCTTTAACCTCGTGGACATTAAAATAATTTCTTTCTTTATTTCTTTCTTTTATATTTACAGCAACAAGTGTAAGTTGTAATTGATTAAATATTTATATATTTAAACAAATAAGTATAAATTACACTTGATTAAGTGTTTACCTATTATAGAGACACGTGTAAATTGTATATGAACTTTTATTGAAGAGTTAACCATATTTAAAGAATATTGAATTTAATTATAATTGTGATAAATTTAATTTAACATTTTGTATAATAATAATTTTTCACAAATATTAGATTGTAATTAGTAAGATGAAATATTAGGAATCTAATTGCAACGATCACAAATTTTATTTCACATTTGTATAAGATTAAAGTTTCAAAAATGTTTACATAAAATAGGTTAAACCAATTTTAAAAATTTATCACAGATTTTATTTCAAATTTTATATAATGGTAAATTTAATTGTTTATAATGAAAAAGTTATCCCTATAATGAAACTTGTCCAAATTTTATAAAAAAAATTATCATTTTAAATATTATTTT
>APFE030551818.1:50061-69498 GCA_000404065.3 Pinus taeda | reverse complement strand
TATTTTCTTCATTTTCCATTATTTTCCTTCAATTTCCTCCTCACATGCAACATGTGACCTTTCACCTCCTTTTTCTCCTAATTTCCATTATTTTCGTAAATAATTGTGCCAAAAATTCCATTTTGCCTTTCCAAAGCCTTATTCATTGCCTTTACCAATTTCCTTAACCATAAACAACAAATGAACACCCACTAGGATGTCTTGCCCACCATTCAGCTTGGAATACGTGTCTCATCAACCATGGTTATATATTTTTACATGGAATTTTCACCAGGGATGCTACAGAACCCTCCCCCTTGGGGGAACACCATCATTGGTGTTCAATGAAACCTATAGCCAATAAGACTGTTGAAAACAAAACATACTACCCATGAAACTTTACAACACAACTCGTTGCAATAGTTACAATGACCATTGTTGAAACATGACAATCATATTGTTATTGGAGCTTTATAACATATCTCGTTACGGTATTTACAATATTAACCACATATACTCATACACATTTGCTTCATCTAGCAAATAACCATATTGTCTATGGAGCTTTATAAATCCAGCTCGATGCAGTATTTACAATAATACACACATATGCACATTTTCTCAACTAGCAAATAAAAGGATACGATGCTTGCATCCGCAACAAGGGAATCCATAGGCTCACACCTCCACCCTCAAAGTAATACCAGGATTCACCTCCTTCCCAGGAAGTCCAAAATCCATTACCAAAGTCAAAGGTTCATCTAATGTCTAACAATATAATCTTGCACCACTTGTCCTCTCAATGAACAATTACCGACTCATTTTTCCATCTGTCAATGCTAATGACCAAAAACAAATATCCCCATCCTTCCCTTCTCTACTACACAGTCCCTCGGGAAACCTAGTCACCCTTTCCGTGCAGTCACTCACATTCCAAATTCTGTTCAGTGCAATCCATCTCTTGGCAAGGCTTCTTCGCATCGGAAGATCAATCAACCAAAAAAACTTGCCTCAAAACCATCATATTGGTCATAGCATGCTTATGCAAATCAATGGACACTATTGGGTACCAATTCCCACAATGGCCATGCTCCTGAAGTGCTCTACCAACATACTAATGCATTTTCAATTTTTTTTTACTATTGTTTGCTAATTCTTGCAGTCGGTTTCGGCCACTCAATCGAGCATGTTCATGCATTCCTATTCCAATCACATAATTTCCATTAGATTCAAAATAAATTGAAATAAATTGAAATAAATTCACATCATACCTCATTGGTAGCTCATCAATAAGGTACATTTGCAATCTTGTTCGCTTCTTATCACAACATGTCGAACTAGCATATTTGACCAAATCAACATGTATAAAAATATCACATCAGGTTAGCTCAAAATATAACCATCAAAATCATAAATCACATGTAACCATCATAAACCAAAAATCATAGATCATATGCAATCATCATAGACAATAATCATATCAGATGCATACTAGAACTGAAATAAATATTGATACTTATCCTTTAGTCAATCCTTAGCTTCCACCTTTGTCCTCATTCCATACACACCTCGAATCGGTTGCCACACCCGAAAAACACCCATTGCCTTCTCCTTAACCATGTGCACATACACATAGTACCACATGTACACAACACAACACGTACGACATGCACATAATACCACATGTACACCGGTGCCATATGTATAACATGTACATAGTACCACCTGTACACCACACCCCCTGCACAACGTGTACACAACATCACATGTGCACGACACCGCCTACACAACGCCACATGTACACTACACCACATGTACAATGCGTACACATGTACACAGTACCACATGCACGACATATACACGACACCATATGTGCATAGCATTACATGCATGACATGTACACAACACCACATGCACACAGCACCACATATACAACATGTACACGACACCACATGCTCACACCACCACTTGTACAATCATGCACACAACACCATATGTACATAGCACCATATGTACAACATGCATAGAACACCATATGTACATAGCACTGCATATCCAACATGTACATAACATCACCTATACATAGCACTGCATATCCAAGATGTGCACGGCACCATATGCACACAACACTGCATATCCATCATGTACATAGCACCTTCTAAACCCAGCACTACATATGCAATATTCACACAACACCATATGTACCATCTTGTACATAATGTTGCATAAACAACATGTACACAAACTGTATATATACAACACTACATGTGCGCACATTATCGATACAACATGTACAACATATACAACATGTGCACATATCATCAATACAACATATACAGCATGTGCACAACAATAATACCACACGTCCAAAGCCACATTGTCTTTACCAAGCAACCTTGCTTCCAGTGTCTTATCCATGCTTGTCCCAGCTTGTCGCAGACCACACTTCTTTCATTTCAATGTTGTATCCCTCAGTATAACATGTCCATAACATAGACATAATATAATTACATAATATCAACTCATAACCACATGATACTGAACTCGTATATTTGTCATGACTATTCTTCCACTTGATTCCTCATAAACGAGGAACCTCTTCCTGTCATTCACCTATGTAAGCAATCATTCCTCCACAAGAACAATCTATGACAACCTTGTTAGACAGTGGCATAGACACATACATACATACATACATATATAATCATTAGCATAAAACAATCATCATCATGTCGTAGAATGAATACATATATACATGTATACATATATAAACATGAGCATAACCATGATCATAACATAATTACCAATATCATAAGGTCTAGGTTAAGAGAACTTCCTTATTTGTGCACAACATGCACAACATTAAGAACCACTATTCTCAACTTAGTCAAACCATTTGACACCTCAGGTCCATTTACTTTACCTTTTCTAGTTACCTTTCTCATGATTGTACTGCCATCGTCCATTTACACCAATGGACTCAACCAGTCCAACCCACTATCATAGTCTTACCTTCTTTTGCACTTACTCATGCACCAACTTCAACTGAGTCTTACATCCCCTATTCACAACTCTCCCCGAGCTTCATTAACTTTCCTATTTCCCAACCAATTCCCAAAACTGAAAACATAAAAGTCGATACCAAGAAACAACCAAGAAGAAAACCATGAAAATTAATAACAACACGACACCTTAATAAAGTGGCATAACTATGCATCAGATGCACTCAAAATTGCACATCAAGCGCAACAATCGTAAAATACCAAAAGCACAAGACTAACAACAGACACCATGACTCAATCCCCATGATCCCCAATAAAAGCTTGACCTGAGCCTCCTTCAAGATTTCATGGCAATTCCTTTTGCCATGTAATCCCCTGCATCATACTTCCATAAACACATCATTGTTAGTGCATAAATAAACATAAAAATGCACCTGTTAGCTCATCTTATCGTGCCAAGCATGTTTCGTGCAACTGAACAACACATCCACACCATCTCTCAAGGGACTCCAATCCTTTGACAGGTCCACCTGTAACTAAAGACTAGCTAATACACTTGTCAAGTACATGTTCATGAATATAGCATGTATCCACATAATGTCAGACAAGATTAAGGTTAAGAAGTCTTCTTGTAGGCAAAGCACTCATTCGTTTGGAATTATGGTTTCTAAACATAGCCAAAGGAATTATTGCCCAATTCCTTCCCTTGACCTTTTCCTTGCTATAATTGAGTGTTACTATGCATTTTCACATCACCCGACAGTTAGTGATAAAAACACGTCAACTATTACCTTGTCAGTCAAATACCAACGCGCTTCCTGCAGCTGCTCACACATGTCAACCACATGTTCCAAATATCAAGACAATCATATATATCAATTTGAAATCAACATTGTGCATGACTAACAATCATGTCATAATCCATAGTCAACTCATCGCCATTATACATAATGCTACAACTATCACCTACTTACACGCAAGTACATGTCAACTATCTCGGCACATATGTATTAGTACAATCATCTTAAAACAAGATCATTTCTTCGCGCATCCTTATAAACTCATACTCGTATCATTAAATTAATCAAACATTCAAGCAAGCTATGAACACACCATGTCAAATAAATCAACTAGATGACATAATTAAACAATCAAGTACCAAATATATGACATAAGCGAACCTCATACCTTAGTGTATTTCAGGGGAGGCAATATTGTTTGCACAATCAATCTATATTAGCGCAATATATCTTCACAACATATCAACTCAAACATAAATCGTGATATCCATAACAGTAACTAACTAACATGTTCACATCATAAGCTCATAAGCATTTGTCGTTCATGCATAACAATCACATATGTACAATCGTTCTAGATTAGTACGACACCATATCTCAAATATGTCAACTCATACCTAAATATCGCAACCATAACCATCTACATAGGTGAAACTAGGTTAACACAATACATATAACATCATGATCTTCAATGCAATGAACATAACCATCATGCATATGACCAATCCAAATTACAACATCAAGATCTCAATGAAATAACCCTAGTCATCAAGTTAATAGTATATAACAACAATAAGCTATATATCATTCTCATCAACAATATATAACCTAATCATCAAGTTATCTAACATAAAACAACAATACTAATGCATATAACCACATGTTACCATCATTCTTGACTGTCTAACTCATGTGCATATGACTATGTTAATCAACTATCATCTATCATGTATATAACCATAACAACTCAACCAACACATTAGAATCATAACAACCAATAGCATCATGATGACCTAAATTGCATACCATGGCTTCATAAGGTATGTTTGACCTACTATTTATGCATAACTACAACCAATACCATACATGTATAACAACTGCATATAGACATATAACACATGAGTACCAAACCATATACACATCATTCTAGCCAGAGTACAGTTGTCAATGCATGACCATATCAACTTCACAAACAATGACCTTATGCATGACAAAAACCATTACACCACTTTACACATTACGACATGCAACCATCAACATGCATAAGCAATGTATAATCAACTACACATGCACATGAACGCATGTAGTCAAACATAAGCGATCAATTCTTGTAACCAACCTACAAGACTCATACATGTAATCAAACCTACAAGAATGTAGCCTAACATACAAGGATGTAAGTAGGTAACATATAATGAACATGTAAGTGACATGTAACAATATGTAACCAGTCATATACTCATGACAAATGCACTCCACAAAATCAATCATCAAGTTCCTCAGGACAACCTTACTACAAGCATATTCAATCAGCAAGAAAATTCAACAAGCACATGGAATGAAAGTGTAAGAGACACACATGCAATTGACATGCATGCATGACCAATAAACCCACGCATCCAGTTTGAGGAGTGAACCATGCTCTGATACCACTTTGTAACACCCTCCTCCCACATTTACCCAAGCAACTAGCCAACCAGGGTAAACATGAGATGAGAGGCTACTATGATTGGATTCATCCTCCTATGTGACCTTAAGGAAGTGGAATCAATGGAAACACCACACACAGTCATCAAACATCAGCTTCATAATCCTTCTGATCATCCCACATTAATCGAATATGAGAACCCATCTCATCAAAGCTATCACGAAATGGCAAGGCTACGTTGAAGAACACTGTCACACCTGGAAAAACCCATGCCATAATAGATAAAAGCCACATGAAATCCCATGCATGCCAAATCTAGCAAGGAAAATACACATGCAAGTCGATACCTGCAATGAAGCCTATTGTAGCTGCTTGATCCTACCTTTCCCTGCCTGATCTTTGCTTCCTCTTGCCTTCTTTGCCTTTCTTGCTCCAATGCCAAAGTGCTCCAATAAACTCTAAGTGTCCAAGAGTGAGAGAGAGAGAGAGAGATAATAATGAGAGAGCTCCAAAACTGAACTGATCAAGCCTTGCTCACTGATCCTCATGAGCCTTTCTATCAACGAGGCCCTTATTTTCTTCATTTTCCATTATTTCCCTTCAATTTCCTCCTCACATGCAACTTGTGACATTTTGCCTCCTTTTTCTCCTAATTTCCATTATTTTCATAAATAATTGTGCCAAAAATGCCATTTTGCCTTTCCAAAGCCTTAGCCATTTCCTTCGCCAATTTCCTTATCCATAAACAACCAAATGAACACCCACTAAGATGTCTTGCCCACCATTTAGCTTGGAATACGTGTCCCATCAACTGTGGTCTTATATATTTTTACATGGAATTTTCACCAAGGTTGTTACACCTAACCCCAAGAATGTCGAGAGAATTAAACTTGTGACCTATCAATAGAAAAGGTTCTTTAACGACGGGGAATTGACTAATTGAGCTAACCCTCAAGGCTCTCGGCCTTTGCTATTGTGGAAATGGGTATTACGCTCTCTTTTTTGAAAACCAGGTAGATAGAGACCAAATTTATAAGTCAAGTCCTTATTTCATGGGTACCAAAGGTTTGTTGCTCACTCGTTGATCTATGTAATTTAATCCCATGATGGAAATTTCATCTGCACTTGTGTGGATCATATTTCCATTTCTCCCTCTTCTTTACTGGGGTGAATGAATTTTTAATGATATAAGAGATAAACTAGGTTGGTTTATTACCAGTGATAGGGCACATGGAAACAATTTTTCATGTGCCAAAATTTTGGTTGAAATGGATTCCTCAAAAAGGTCTTCCTGAGGCGATTTAGCTCAATCTGGAGGGTTGGTCTCACCTCGAGGCTTTGGATTATTAACAAATTTCTTTCAAGGGTATTATGTGTCACGAGTATGGACACTTAGTCTAAAAGCTTCAGATTATCTAATTACTTCAAATCCATCACCCTATCGCAAAGAAGAGTAAGGAGAAAAAAAAAGGATTTGTTTTAGTTAAAAGTAAACATAAGAAGCATGGAAATAAGTAACGATAGATACGTAAGTTTGAATATTCGCATCAACCCCTACCTAACAATAGTTTTGAAGTCCTGAAGGTTCCTGAGGAGAAAAGTGAGAATCTTGAGGTCCAAGAAGATCAACAAGTGCTAGATCAAGTCTCTTCAATGAATACTCTTGTTCCAAAGGTCCCTCCTGATTTGAAAGATGAAGAAGGTCTAGATCAGGACTCTCCAAAGAAAACTTTTGTGGTGGAAAGGTTTTCTCCGAAGGTTCCTCTTGAATTGAATGTTGAAGAGGCTGGTAAGGTGGACGAGAAGAAGATCAAACCCTCCTCTTCTTCCCCATCCTATTTGTATATGCTTCAAAATCAACATTCTCCCCCACATTAACAAGAAGCGGGAAAGATCATAGTAGAAAGAATTGTGGTCCTTAGTTTTACCTCGCACCCTATGGGTCCAGTGGTGGACCATATTCTAGCAATTTATAGAAATACTTTGTTTCTGCATTTTTTTGTGCAAGCAATTTGTTAAAATTTACTCCTGCTCCTGTGAAATAATAGAAATAAACATTTGAAGTTTAAGTTTTGGACCTTTACCTCCCTCCTGCGCTTATTGGGAGGAGACTCATTCTTAGCCTTTCTAGAATTATGTGAGGCAAAATTAATGTAACTCTTGATGTACTTGTTGCATTCGGAGGTGGATTTTCAATAAAATCTATATACTCATTCTTGTTTTATATATATATTGGTTTTTTGACATTTTTTTAAAAACATGCTCACCCATTTGATTAATATTTGCATATTTTTTACATTAATATAATGAATTTTGATGCAGAAGCATGAGGTTGAAGACAAAAGGCTTCATTTTATTCCAAAAAGCCAAGTTAAGTTTACAAGCAAAGGAGTGGGATCCTTTAGTTGTCAATTTACAAAGTATTCTAGATAGGATTTGAGCTAGAATATAGGTATTTGAATGATTTTGTAATTAATCCAAGTAGTTCAGACTTAGTTGAGATTCTCAAGGAGAATATCAAGTAGTTTAGGTATTTATCTAGGATTAGATAAATTCGATCGATTGAGGATCAGATTGTTGGATGTAAAGTATTTATGTAAGTTTTGAACTATTGTAAGAGGATTTGGCAGGATTGGGCTATGAAGAATTACACTATAAAAAAATTGAAATATCTTTGTATCTCTATGAATTCTGCGTATGAATGGTTAAATCCTAGAGGCTTGGATTCCTTCGAAATATCTCTGTGTATTGTTTAATTTCTAGTTTGGCATGTAAAATTAGAGTTCTGTATGATCTGGGGCTATCGCGTTTAATTCCTCATTCACTATGTATTAAGTTAAATCAAATGTATTTCGAACCACATAGATTTAATTATCTAAGCTTTGAATTCTATAAAGAAGAGCTAAACCTAGCGGAAACGCTAAAATCATAGCAGAAGGAAAAAAGGCTAATAAAGTCGCGAGGGAACTTGAAGGAGCCTAGAATTGTCCCATCGACAGAACTATTAGATCTACAGTAGTCACGTGCAAACAAGCACCAGAGCTAAATAGAGGAGTAAAGCGATCTTCATAAGCAAAAGTTGTTTTCGCGTGGCCTCAAGGAGGTAAGCAGTATTTTGGGATAGTCACGTGATTCCATTTAGTAGCCGACACATAGCACGGAGAAACTGCTTTTCTCCTGTGCTCTCAGCTTGATAAACATCGACAAGACTTCCATGTGATATTAAGTGTCCACCATTGGATGAAGCGCGTTTGATCAACAGTGGAGGATCAACTGGCTAGTTTGCAAGTGGTGAAAGCGCCAACTGTTGGATTGAAGAAAGAGGATCGACGATGGAGAATTAACACGATAAAGGTTGGAGAAAGGCGGATGCAAGAAGTTTATGAACAACATTTTGTTTTCCTTTTGGTTCTGGGGGTAAGTGAAGTTCTACTAATTTTCGGGTAATTTAAGCAGTTTTGTTATTTTTAGAAGAATAGCTAAGTTTGGAGGCAGATGACTGAAACTCCAAGGAAAATTGAAGAAGAACTTCCACCTACACTTGAGGAGATCATTTCTAGATTTGAATGATTATCCCTTACACCTGCAACCAGACCACCATTTGTGGTATCAGAGCCGCCGACAGACACTGAACAGGATCTCAAGGATCAGAAAAAAAAAATCCAACAAGGCTTTTAGAGTTGGAGGAAGAGGTGGTGGTCGAAGAAGAGGAAGACTAGTTGCAAATGTTGAAGTGTTGGAAGCTATGCAATAGATGCAAGCTATATTAGAAGTAATGGAAATGGCAAGAGATGAAGATGTTGGAGATGTCAGTGAGCCTGAAGTTGGGGCTGCAGAAGAAGAGGAACCTACAGATGTAACTCCTGAAATGAGATTCTTTAAGTCAGTATTGAGATCCACATCTAAACCCAGACTTGAAGTTTCAATTTATACAGGAAGCTTAAGCCCTGAGGAATTGATAGAATAGATTGATGACATGGAGAAATTATTTGATTATGAAGAAACAAAAGAAGGAAAGAAAGTGAAATTTGTTGTCACAAAATTGAAAGGACATGCAGCACTTTGGTGGGATGGAGTGCAGGCAGAAAGAAGAAGACTTGGTAAACAACGAATTAAAAATTGGAACATGATGGTGGCAAAGTTGAAAGGTAAGTTTTTCGCTAAGTGATTATCAGAAGACATTATTTAGACAGATGCAGAATCTTAGATAAAGGTCTATAACAGTGAAGGAATATACAAAGGAATTCTACAAAGTGAGCATAAGAGAACGACAAATCCAAGATACAGATGAGAAGGTTACAAGATATGTAAATGGACTTAGAATGGAGATCCAAGATGAGATAAGTGTATTGTCTCCAAAAACAGTAGAAGAGGCTTATCAAATGATATTGAAGGCTGAAGAAAAACTGACGAGGAAGTAATCTGCCAGAAATAGAGGTACTTTCCAAGGAAGGGGAAGTCAAGGTGGTAGAGGAAGGTCTACAATACCTAGAGATGGAGATAGCAGCAGCTTAAGTCAGTATGCACCCACTGGAGGTGATGCAAGTGGCAGAGGGAGTTTTTCTAGAGGAAGAGGAAGAAGAGGTAGACGAAGAGAAGTCAGATGTTACAGATGTAACAAGTTGAGACACAGAGCCTATGAGTGCCTAGAAAATATAGGAATAAATCAGAGAAATGCAATTGTTGCTAAGACTAAAGAGGAAGCAACAAAGGTAATAGAAGAATAAAATGTACCAGAGAAAGGGGAATCTCTGGTAGTTAACAAATTTTTGTTAAAGCCAGCTAAGGAAATTTTCCGCAAATGCATATGAAATTGAGTTACCCCTTGTTTTTGGAATATCTTCAATTTTCAATGTTGTTGATTTGTATAGGTATGAAAAGGGACAGGTAGATGACACAGTAGAATCCAAGGAAGAACAAGAGGTGGATTGGGTAAAACAATTACCTATAGCAAAGGCATTGCAACCGAAGAAGATATTGGATAAAAGAGTGTTTAAGAAGACAAGGGGAGAGGAGTATTTTCAGTACTTGGTCAAGTGGAAAGATCAACCAATTGTTTATACTACCTTGGTGACAGATACCATGCTATAGAAGTTTGGTAGTTATGTAGATGAGCTCATGGACAGGATCCCATGAAGAATTTTGTCCTCGGGAATCTGATGCAGAAGCATGAGGCTTGAAGACAAAAGGTTTCATTTTATTCCAAAAATCCAAAAAAAGTTTACAAGCAAAGGAGTGGGATCCTTTAGTTGTCAATTTACAAAGTTTTCTAGATAGGATGAGTTATAATATAGGTATTTAATTATTTTTTAATTAATCTGAGTAGTTCAGACTTAGTTGAGATTCTCAAGGAGAATATCAAGCAGTTTAGGTATTTATCTAGGATTAGATAGATTTGATCCATTGATTGAGGATCAGATTGTTGGATGTAAAGTATTTATGTAAGTTTTGAACTATTGTAAGAGGATTTGGTAATCCCAAAACAAAGTCCATACTTACCATATCCCAAGGTCTATCTAGAATATGTAATGGAACATACAACCCTGTGTTTTGGCTCCTTCCCTTTTCTTTTTTCCACTGGAAAAATCGTAATTTTATTCATTTTGAGTAAAATTACATGTTGTAGATGTTGTAATAGCATATGCTGTAACAAAACTTGTCCTATAAAGATCAGGAGCTAAAAATCAATCAACTGTCTATCTAGGCTTTCCTACCCTTCTTTTTTTCTACTTTCTTCCAGCCCTCATTGTTAGGCGGGGCTGTTACAATAATCATTTGAGTTTCATTTGTGGTAGCCATGATGTCTTTTTCAGAATCTGAGCTTGTAGTGGAGTATGCTCGCTTGTTGCCACCTATTTCCTGTTCGGGGTTCTCATATTGCTGCTGTAGGTTGTTTGCATTTGGATCTGTTGCATCTTCAATCAGATTTTCATTATTCTGTAAGTGGAGCGGATAGTCTTCTTTGCTGATTTCTGGCTTATTCCTTCCATCTTCATCTTCTTGAAGTATACTGGTGGTTTCTGCATTCTTTTCCTCTTCTATATCCTCTGCCCATGTGGCTGAAAATTGCCATCCTTTCGGCTTTGGTGGTTGTCTCCTTTTCCTATCTTTTTTGTTTTGTGGGCATGCACTCTGAAGATGACCAGTTTGTCGACATATGCGGCAGCGAAAGGCAGTGTTTTCATAATCCAGTGGCTGAGCCCATTGCTTACCATTATGGATTAGGAGAATGTGATCTGGTAGGCCTTGACTGAGATCTACCTCCACACAGATCCTGGCGAAAGTGTAGATATCCTTGGATAGGCGCTCGTTGTCTACTTTTAAGAATGTCCCCAAAGTGTTGCCGATTCCTTCCAATACTTTGTAGTGCCAAAAGTGTATAGGTAAGTTAAATAATTTTACCCAGACTGGCATTTTGGAGACCACCATGCTGTTTGGATCGAAATCCGGGAACCAAGATTTCATGAAAAGGCCAGCGTTTCCCCAAAACCATGGTCCTTCGTTCAATGCATACTCTTTGTCCTTTATGGTGTCGAATTTGACAATAAAGAATCCCTTTGAACAGAGATGGATATCACAGTTTTATGTCCATATGGAGTAAATCCATTGACGAAGGGCTTCCGGTTTGGGCCAAAATCCATTAAACCTGCATATCACTGCTTTAGTTAAATAATCAGTATGTATTTCATTTACCTCTAGAATGGAGATTGTTAATGCAGGGTTCTGTGTTGTCTGCTCAACAATGTAGGCCCCTGGTGTTGTAGTTTGTTGTTCTGGTTTCTTTTGTGGTTCCATCTTCCCTTTCACTGCATCTTTGAAGGAAGCAGGTCCTTTTGAACTTGAGCCGGAACAACCTCCGCGCAATCTTGTGCTGAGACAGATGGTTGAATCATTTCCTATATCGTATTCCATTAGCTTGCACTCCTCCTGTAGTACTTTCCCTGTGTAGAGGAGCAGTTGTTTGCATGGTGGGATTCCAGTCTTTTCTTGTATCCTCTATTTGAGGGTTTTTGTCGCCTCCCATTTCCCTATTTCGATGCATATTGTGTTCCCTCCCATGGATCTAATAAAGAGAGAGCTTTTTCTATCTTCGAGCATATCCAATGCAGGTGTTGTTTGGATGTTTCGCTGATCCTTCGTAATCGGATCTTTCTATTGCCTGCTTCGATCTATGATCTGTGGCTGTGTTCCAGATCCGTGAGTCTTTTTGTTATCAGGCATCCAGATCCGTGGCTGGTGCAGACAGATTTGTTTATTAGGTGTTAAAACCCTTTGACCAGTGATGGATCTGAGGTTTTTACCTGCATGTTTGCCTATCTGTTCTTCTTCAGCACCATTGACCTGATGCTCATTCCATAGGGGTTTCTTGGCTGTTCCATGCCCCCAAATCTGTGCTGTATATCGCGATTCAAGGTCAGACAGAGGCTGTTGGTGAGCAGGCCGCGCTTCCCGTGTCCTATCACACTCGTCCTCTAACGATGAAATGTCTGATCTCGTGCCCTTGTGCTTGTAGTCGGCTGGCTGGTATGCTCCAGGTTCTAACTAGGCAATAGATCTATGTGCTGCTCCACATGAGGATCGGTCTTCTGTTGCATATTCGTTTTTTGGATCTGGCTGGGTCCAAGATATTGCCCTCACCTCAGATTCACCCGGCTCTGTTATCTGCGACGACTTCTCTATCCTTATGAATACAGCGTGAACAGAGCAAATTGTCCAGCGTCCAATCCGTGTGTATTTCAATAGTATATCCGACCCATTTGTGCTGATCGGGGATTTACCACCAATTTTCGCCTCCTGTAACAGATCCGGCCAGATCCGAACCTCCGTTCTGCTTTTGAACCCTATCTGCTGCAAATATAATGAAACCCTTGCTCTCGGCGGCGCGAAGATGGCCCGTGCTGGTCTTGCAGCTCCAAGTTGTTGACTTAGGGGGATATCGAGAGTTTTACGGATGTGATTAGGGCGTAGAACCATCTCTGATGCAGAGATCGAATCCCCTTCCGCCTCGAGCCTGGGCCATTGTTTGAACGCGGACGCGGGAGCCATAAGCGATCAAGAGAAGCGACAGGTCCCGAGATCGAATCCGAAAACTTAGACCGCAGAGCTCGATCCAAAAATCCCGTTATTAGGAGGTTAGTTCCTTCCCTTTTCATATTGACAAACTTTACAATTCTTCACATACTTTTCTACTTCAAATCTCATCCAGAAATAAAACTGGTTCAACTACTCATATGCCTTGTCTGCACCAAAATGTCCTCCAAGTGTTTCTCCTTGATCAAATTTTGTCTCATAGAACAATTTGGTATGCACAACTGATTTATTTTAAACAATAGTCCTTCTTGCAAGAAATAATCCAGCGACTTACTTCTGTCTAACAAAACAAGATTCTTACAAACTTCAAATGCCTCTTTAAAATCTAAGTCTTTCTCATATAATTCCTTAAGAAAATCAAAACCCAACACTTGAATTTGACTTTCTTGAACTAGAATGCTTTTTCTACTTAAGGCATCTGCTACTTTGTTTGATTGGCCAGTTATATGTTTCAACACAAAATTAAAACCTTGAAGATACTCTACCCATTTTGCATGTTTCTGATTAACTTTAGTTGTTGCATAATGTATTGCATTGCATGGTTGTCTAAATAAAGCATGAACTCTTTAGACATCAAGTAATGTCTCCACTTCTTCAAAGACTGCACCACTACATAAAACTCCTTGTCATAAGAAGAATATTTCTTCCTTCACTCATTCAGTTTTTCACTGAAATAAGCTACAGGTCTATCCTCCTGACTTAAAATAGCTCTAATGGCTTCTCCACTAGCATCACACTTCACTTGAAAAGGTTTATTAAAATCAAGCAAAATGAAAATAGGTTTCTCGGTAATCTTTCTCTTCAACAGATGGAAGTTCCTTTTTGCTTCAACAGTCCATTTAAATGGTTGTATGCCCTTCTTTATAGTGCCAATAATAGAAGCATTGATATTACTAGTATTCCTTATGAATTTCCTATAAAAACTAGCAAGACCATGAAAACTTCTTACCTCAAAGACACTTTTTGGTGAAGGCCACTCCATGATTGCCTTGATCTTCTTTGGATCCATCTTTAACCGATCAACAGAAACAACAAAACCCAAATATACCAATTCTTCCAATTCTTCTTTCACAGATGAACATTTCTTTAAATTTAATAGTAACTTCTCTTGTTGTAGCCTCTGTAAGACATAATTCAGATGTCTCACATGTTCCTCTTTTGATCTGTTGTAAACTAATATATCATCCAGATATACTATTACAAATTTACCAATAAATTCTTTCAAAACTTCATTCATGAGCCTCATAAATGTACTAGGAGCATTTGTTAACCCAAAAGGCATTACCATCCATTCATACAATCCTTCATTTGTTTTAAAAGCAGTTTTCCACTCATCTCCTTCTCTAATTTTGATCTGATGATAACCACTTTTTAAATCTAACTTTGTAAAATATTTTGCTCCACTCAAACAATCCATCAAATCTTCAATTCTAGGTAAAGGAAAAATGTACCTGATTGTTATCTTATTGATTGCTCTTGAATCAGTGCACATTCTTCAGCCTCCATCTTTCTTTGGGCTCAACACTATTGGCACTGCACACAAACTCAAACTCTCTTTAACCAGTCCATTATCTAATAGTTCTTGAACCTGTTTCCCTATTTCTTCATTCTCTGTGGGAGTCATCCTGTAAGTTGCTTTATTAGGTAGATTTGCTCCTAGAATTAACTCCATATGATGATTGATTTTTCTAATGGGCGGTAACTCATCGCGCAAATCATCTACAATGATATCACAATAACTGTCCAGTATCTCTTGAATCTCAATTGGCAAATTAGAAATTTTTGTGGAAGTAATTATTACCTTAGGTTTTCAAATCAATGCAAAATTTACCTCATCCTCTTCAATCTGCTGCAAGTACTCCTTTCCACTCAACAATAAGGTCTTTGGATCAAGTTTCCTTGATGCATCCTCTTCTTCCATAGGTAGCAATGTATGATTGACACCATCTTTACTAAATTTGTATGTATTTTTCTTTCCATCGTGCATAGCTTCTCTGTCATACTGCCAAGGTCTTCCCAACAATATGTGACGCACATCCATAGGCATCACAACACACAAAATTTTGTCTCTGTATTTGCCCAACTGCAACTTCACTTCACATTGCTCATTCACTAACAACTGATATCCCTTTTGAAGCCATGACACTTTGTAAAGTGTTGGGTGTTTCTTTGTCTTCAATTTCAACTTCTGCACCATTTTTGTAGAGACCAAATTATCTGTACTACCACTATCAATTATCATCTAACAACATTTCCCTTGAACCTTACAACCAGACCACCAATCTGATAATATTTGCCAAAATTTTATCAATTTTAATATTAAATTACATGATTTATAATTGCATATTCACCTACATTCTATATTTATGGTTTACCAAACTAGAATAATCACATAAAAAATCTACAAATGCAAAATATTTAAATATTTAAAAAATACCATGTTTTAAATATAATGCTAAACTTAAAGTTTTTAAAAATATAACAAAACCTATAAATTAACATTAAATATTTTTTTTTCTCGGTAAAGACTAAATCTATTAAGTAAAATATAGTACAATTATATTTTTTATTTACTTGCAAATAAAAAATTTATTTGCAAGTAAATTTTTTATTTTTTCTTTAAAAAACGATTTCAAATCTAATTATTTTAACTTTTAAATTAAAAAATATTGTGTATACTAATTTAATATTAATTTAGTCTATATCAATACTAAATACATCAATTTAGTATTAATCTATTTATTTTTTGAGTTACAAATCTCATATAGAGTGCAAAATTCAAAGAAATGTTTGCATCTAGGGAGGTTTGATGGTAGATGCAAGGTTAAGATGAATCATATATAGAGAGTCGTGTTTACTACATAGTGAGCATAAAAAGACTTACACATCTTCATGTTCAACATGACATCAATAAAGTGTTTTAACCATAAGATTTTATTATTATTATTTCCAATTACTTCATATAATATATAAATAGTTAACATTGGAATATTTTACTCAACATGAACATTAGTTTTATTTATATATGATCCACATCCTACACATTAAAGTCTTTTTTTACTATTAGTAAAAATCATATATTGGAAATATAGGTCTGCATTATATTAAAAATTAAAAGTATATATTCATGTGGATGTAACTTTCAATTACATTATCTCTCCATAAAGTTGATATAAAATTATATAACTTAATATAAACATTGAAGTATTTTAATTCTATGTGGTTTTTACTTTCTTTGGTTTTTTTTCAAGGTCAAATATTTTATATCAACAAAAATATGTACATAGCATCCCATTAAGTGTTAAACCAATAGAGGAGATTTAATGTCTCGAGATTGTATATCAAAAAGAGTATTAATCCACTGACCCAAGTTAAAGTATAATAAACTAATAGGCATTTAATTTTCAAATTCTTACCATATCTAAAAAAGGCAACCTCATAAATGTGAGTAATATAATAAAACATGTATCTATGGACCATGCTAATTAGAAGGGGAGTCCATATATATAGAAGGAGATAACTCAACATTTTCTTCCCAAGGAGTGATAAGAAGATCAACTAGCCTTTTAATCAAAGTTGAGACTTTGACTTCTAGTTTCCGCACCTTTTGCATATCTTTATCAATGCATAACAACAGTTCCCTTTAAGTCTTTAATTGCTCCATGAAAACATGTCCCAAGAGAGTTTTTATATGCCATTATAGGTCAATTATTTGAATATAGCGAGTATGGCATGACTTGGGATTACCTATTTCAGGAATCTAGTTATGATTTTCCATCTCCCCATATTGAACTAGGATAAAACATCAATTGAAATGAACTTCATCCTCCAAATATGAAATAATATTGTGAATTTCCACTGAGGTGGTCTCATTAAATCTTCTAATGGATCGCCCAGCCTCCACCTAGGTTCAAGGTTATGAGAAGGGTCGACCTCTCCTTGTCCCCTTGCTTCATGTGGAAGCTCTTAATTGGGTCATGACAAGAGGGAAGCCACATAGAAAATCATGTGCTCCACCTCTTGGAAAAGTAGAATCCTTAAATATATAAAGAAATAATACCAAGTATCGTGCACCCATTCAATGAAGAAAACCCAACACTACTCCAACCTTGCTAAAGAAACTAGAGAGCCCATTGTGGAAAAGGCCACAAGAAGAAGGAGTTTCGTTCATTGCATTGAACCCAAACCTATAAAATGCCTTGGGCCTTTATGGTGAAAAAAATGATATCCCCAAACAGAAATTGAGGACTTAAATTCAATGAGAGAACCAAACCTAAGATAGCCAAGCACCCAAAAGTCAAGCAAGGATACACGCGACCAAATAGCCAATTGTTAATGCTCAAAAGAAACACAAATCTTCTTAAGGATTGATACCTAAAGGTGGTGAAAAGAACCCCTCGAGCATCGAACTAGACAAATAAGCAAACAACCTAATGCCCAAAACACACAAAATCCAACCAAATTCTTTCTACAACCTCAAACCAGAGATAAATCAAATATGAAAGGCATTACAAGGTAATCAACAAATTGAAATACATACTAGAAGGACAAATTGCAGAAGAAAAAAATAAAAAATAAAATAATAATAATAATAATTAATTAATTAATTAATTAACTAATTAATTATATAAAATAAAAATAAAAATAAAAATAAAAAAATTCATATTGAAATAAAAATAACTAAGCACTAAATGGAATTGGGTCAATAATACCTTAACCAGGAGAAAAAATGATAGGAAAACATCATGCAACAGACCATACCAGGGAAACCAACCAGTATAACCTTCTTTTAAACTTGTAGAATGAGTGAGAATCGATAGCTACTTCCTTGCGACAGGCCACACCCTTCCTTCTCACCACCTTCCATTATGTTTATAAGATTAACCAAAGGACAAGGTAATAGATCTATTTATCCACAAGGAAAGCCCACTTTCCAAGCCACATAATGCTTTGATTACATTATTATTGTCACTTGTGGGGAGGCTTAAGCCCCCCCATAAATTCAGTTGTCCACATTATGAGATGGGGGCTCGAATCTATGATTTGACACCCTCCATGGGGATATATGGTGTTTACTTTTGAATATGATAGAGACATATATTTAAAAACATATTAATAGTAAAAAAAGGTTTCAATGTGTAGGAAAATGTGGGTCATAAATAAAATATTTTGGTGACCATATTGAATAAAATATTTCAATGCTAGTGTTTAAATATTAAATAAGGTAATTGAAATAAATAAATAAATAATCTTATAATTAAAACATTTTATTGGAGTATTGTGAGATGTGTGATTCTTTTCATACTTACTATGGAGTAGAAATATTCTAACGTTGAGAAACAAGCTTATGTTGTTTTCAAAGCGATCAAATACTTTAGACCCTTTCTTCTTAAAACCCATACAAAGATCATAGTACCGTTTCCAGCAGTAAGAAATCTCTTAGTACAAAAAGATGTGGGAGAAAAGAGAGCAAATTAGGTCACTGCCTTACAAGAATACGTCGTTGAGATCAGGCCAAAAAATGTTGTAAAAGGTCAAGGCTTTTGTAAGATGTTGGCTGGAGCATCGCTTATTTCTGAAATATCATCTCCAAATCAAGAGGTACAAATGTATGAGGTAAGCCTAAACGATATTGAATCAAGATACGTTGATATCATATTTTATCTAAAGAACGAATTGCTCCTTCAAATCTGAATTATACAAAGAAAAGAGCCCTAAGATTGAAGGCTAAGCAATATCAACTCATAAATGATGTACTTTTTAGGATGAATTGTGATTATGTTCTCCTTCGATGTCTTGAGAAATCTGAAGCTGAAAAGGTGTTGCAAGAACTTTTGTCACGCGGAATGAGTCGATCTTGCGGACAAGATAGACCTTCCTAGAATCTAAAGAAGACCTAATGACAAGCAAACCAACC
>APFE030551818.1:3887-43965 GCA_000404065.3 Pinus taeda | reverse complement strand
TTTAAGATAAAAATTGTGCCTTTTGACTTTCACAGGGGTACGCACCCTCCCCTTTACATACAAAGCGTATAAGTACGCAGGTACTCTGAACAAAGGGTGCGAGCCCGCAGGCAAAAGTGAGAGAAAGTGCGGAACCAGAGTTACATTGCTTTTTGATGTATTTCTCTCATTTCCAAAGCTTGTTTTGAAGAGCTGAGGTCTGAGACTTGCTTAGGAGGCTTGTATAGGTGGTGATAGACCCATACTGACTGCAAATAATCAAGGTGATGATATTTTTGTGTAACACTCTATGATGGATCAGCAGGAGGACATTATGTGGGAGATGCTATAGCACTTAAAATTTTGCGCACAGGATATTATTGGCCTACACTAATTAAAGATGCGCATAGCTATGTAAGGAAATGTCAAATTTGTCAAACTACTACCGGGAGACAAAAGAAACCATCATTGCCTTTGCAACCAGTCAATATTGATCAACCTTTTAATCAATGGGGATTGGATATAATAGGTGAGATCATTCCTCACTCTTCTAAACAACATAGGTATATCCTTACAGCTACAGATTATTTTACTAAATGGGTAGAAACAGTTTTGCATAAGATAGCTAATGCTGAACACATCATTGATTTCATAGATTAGTTTATAATCACTAGGTTTGGTTTACCCTCTGCTTTAATGTTTGATAATGCATCATATTTTTCTGGCAATGTTATGACTGAATTTGCACTTAAAAGAGGTTTTAAGCTTAAATATTCTGCCAATTACTGCCCACAAGGGAATGGGTTGGCCGAATCAACAAATAAAAACTTAATCAGAATCATTAAGCGAACCATTGACCAGAATCATAAAAATTGGCATGAATCTTTGATGTATGCTCTATGGACAGATCGAATAACCCAAAAGGCTTCCATTGGCACTTCTCCCTTTAATTTAGTTTATGGGAAAGAAGTAGTTCTCCCAACTCATCTAGCAGTTCCTTCTTTGGCCTTAGTTCAATTTATCGACGAAACACCAACTTCATCTTTACAACTAAGATAATTGCAGATCCTTAAGCTAGAAGAGCAACGAGAACAGGCTAAAATCACACACGCTCATCATCAAGCATTGGTAAAGGCTTCATTCGATTCAAGCATGGTAGCTAGGAAGGATTTTCAAATTGGAGATTTAGTTTTGAAATGGGATAAGGCTCATGAGGAAAAAGCAAACATTCTAAATTCCAACGAATGTGGCTTGGCCCATTCCAAATTGTTGAAATCATAGGTCCATCCACTTTCATGTTGCAAGATTTAGTAGGGAAAATAGAATCTTTACCTGTTAATGGGCAGATCCTTAAAAAATACTTTCCATAGAAGATGAAATCTTCTTTTTTTGTAAATTATTGTTTATAGCTTTGTTTTGATAATAAAATAGGTTGTAAATGGTTGGGAATTCACAAAAAAGATTAGTGTTTCTTTTAGATTTTGTTTTTTCGCATGCAAAAATAGAACTAATTTGGAAAATCAATCATTATTATTGAAAGATACAGTTGAATGCTACAAGCTTAAAAATTCTAATAGTTTCAGCCTTACGAATTTTGATGAAAAACAACCTTTAGTGAGAATTTGTTTTATATCAGTCAATGAAAAGCATCAATAACAAAACAAAGGTTCTCTATAGAAAAGTTGTTTCCAAAAAACTCTATAATTGTCGTCTAGAGTTATTCTTAAGGAACCAATGACTTCCTCCCCACCTAGGGAATTACGAGTTTCAAGGAGTAATCCAATAATACACTAAAAGCTTAAAGAATAAGAGGTCTCATCACGAGTCAACTTATCATGATCATAAATATTATAACTTGCTGACATTGCCAAAACTGCATACCAAAATAGGGAAATGACTCAAGATTATTGCAATCAAAAGACAAGGGGTCTCATCACGAGCCAGCTTGTTCAGTAAAGTTATAAATCAAGTGAATGGCACTGTCATAATTTGGCTACCAAACCAAGACATTGTTCTTTAAGAATTAAAAGAAAACAAGAAACAACAAGTGTGGATATGGATTTATCTTTGAAAATTGTATATTTCTCCAAGTAGGATACAGGATCATTGTTGGGTAACAGGTAACCCTGTCGAGGCTATGAACGCCTGCTGGCAACAGAGGCTCTACCTACGGCAAATGAGCATACTTAAAACTGATCTGCAGAGAAGTATTTTTTTTTATCTTTATAAACTAAGTAGTGACTAATGTAAATACAATGACTAGCTTTGGGAAGTAAATAATCAGAGTTAACATAGGAGAAACAAACTACCATTAACAGCTAAAAGCATGATGAATTTTATATTTCTATAATAAAGTTTGATTTTCCAGAAAACTTTTCTGTTTTGGAGTTTAGAAAATTCAAAAAAATAATTAGAGATAACTGGTTCTTCCTAGTGAATCACCAATTTTTGGCCAGCAATAACCCCCCTTTTTATTTAGTTTTAGTAATAAAGCTAAATAAATGGGGACCCTTCTAAAAAATAAAAACTAGCACCATATTTCCCTTTGAATAAAACATGCTATCATAAACTTAGGAAAATACCCGCAAAACCTAAAAAACTTAAGTTTTATGATAAGTTCCGAACAAAATCGTTCTCTTAACAATAAAACATCGCATCGCAAAGGGTAATGGGGAAACATCATATAAACACGCTTTCGAAATTGCAAAAACGCAATGCGAGATCGCGTGCCTTAAACGCTCATCGCACATTGCGGATTTCATACGTCGCAAGTATCACCTACGGTAAAATATCCAGATCTGGCGATATGCAATAAGACATCTCACAAATCGCATCTCGTAGCCACCTAACAAAATAAATGATTATTAACAAAACGGATTAGCGATATTGCGAAGCAAATCGCAAAATCGCTTTATCGCAGATCTGCAGGGCTCATAGTTCAATAAAGTATTTCTCGTAATCTGATACCGAATTATCGGCATTAATTTCAATTTAATGGTTAGTTGATGGTAATTTATGAGATAAGATTTAAATCTGATCGAAAATTTATTTCACGTAAGGTGATATATTTGATATGATTTCGGTATTAAGAGCTTTCTCGTCACCTTATCTTTTATCATTATTCTTTCCTTGCTTGTAAATTTGCAGGAGCAGTAAGCAGAGTAATATACGCAGCAGTGTGTAGAACATAATGGGAAAGAAGGGAAAAGCTCCGGTGGTTGAGGACAAAGAGATGACACCCTTATACACAGACACCACCTGCAACAGAGATGCCAGCATAACTACTTGGGAAGGCATGTACAGTTTGCTCGAAGAAGAAAATACCAGAGTTATGGAGGTCCAAGCAACAACAGATTCACGCGGGTCATCCGAGGCATCAATCACTGGACTTGCATGTTCATTCCTTCATCGAATAGCGGCAAGACCGAAGATTCCTCCATACACAGAGATGATCAAGTGGGTACTGGACAGTGTCGACATAACAGATAGACAATTCAAGTCTCAAACCAAGACCTCATTGGGTCATTCACTTCATAAGATTTAAGGCTTATGTATTATCTACCAGAGCCACAAGCAACCTACAACAAGCAATTCGTGGTGAAGTTCGCCAAGGAAAACGAAGAGTTGACGAAATGCACCAAGAACTAGTTGGTAAGGAAAGAACCATTGAAAAAGGGCAAAGCGCGCTGACCAAGGCCCATCGAAACCACGCAAGAGGCGAAATTAGCACTTGGGAAGCTTGGATTGGGAAAAGGAAGCAGTTTCTGATGCGCGATTAGCGCTAATCGCACATCGGTGGGCAAAACCCCTGGAGAAGGAAAGTCCCTGAGCACTTAGTCGCATGTAAGCCGGAAACCCATGGGGAAAAGCGCTAAAGGCTAAAGGCAAGACCCACGCTCCAAAACCGACGGTATTTATCAGGTGCACCATTGGGCGGTAAGCGGATTTGGCTGAAACCTAGTGATTCCATTCAATGCCCGACGCGTGGCAGCGGAAGAAGTAACTACAACGACAAACAACATCATTGATTGTTTTAATGAAAACCTGCACAAAGAAAACCTCATTTCAGAGACCGCACTGGGATTTCTCCCAAAGGCACAACAACCGCAGACAAGCTGGAGACAAAAAGCTGAAGAAAGGGCAGAGTCCATTAAGAAGTTAACCAAGTTGAATTGGGATACTTACTGGCAGTACTTGGTTAAACCGCACAGTTAATGCATGATTATCAAATGCCTTACAAACTCTGCCGAAAAAATAGCGCCAACACTTGTCGATTCTGTTTTCGCAAGGCAACTAAAATCGGAGGTTGGCCAACCGACTCCCCTCAAGTCGATGCTGAATGCTTGCGATCTCAGAGAATAGATACATAGATAGTTAAATCCAGATTCAGTTTTAGATTTAGTATTGATTTATTTTTGCCTTAGATGAGGGCGATCATTTAAACCTCCTCCTATATTTTTGTAATAAACTATTTTTAGTATTTAGGAAGTAGTATTTTAACCCCTCTCATGCATTTAGAGAGGGGTCCTGAAATTTGTGAAAAACATTTCCTCAGAACATGCACTTCTACACCCTCAGAGGGGGTTTTGATGAATGAATGGAACGAGATTGATTGATATCTGTGTTTAATGTCTACTACTGAAATGCACTTTTTTACTCTTAGTAGATGTTGACTTAGGAAGAGATAGATATCTATATTGCCGAAGCTCATGAGTAGGACTTGTTATCAATGGTACCTTTATCTCTTAATGATTTCTGCTTATGTGTTAAAGTAATATTTTATGCTCAGTTATTTATATATGAAAGCTTGAATGTTTGAGTTATCATTTGGCACTTTTGTACGGTGACTATTTTGTTTTTACTTAATGTATGAATGACTTATTATGCGATATGTTTCTCACAATTGTTTCGGCTAATTTCTTATATGAAAGAATTCATTTTTATCAAATTCTTTTCTTGTAGCAATTGAATGATCTTTATTACCAATTGCTGTTAGAAATTATTTTAGATCGCATAAGTAAAAAGTTGAATCCCGGGTTAGTTTTAGACTTAAATATTTCTGTTTATTAGAATACAATTGCATGTTTTAAATTAGACTTAGATTAAAAGCATTTTATCTATAAATCTTTAGAAAACAGAAATATCAATTCTTATCAACACACACAAACTGGGAAACTGGTCCCATTATCCCCAGTCGGACCCACCATCCCAAACGGAAAGGGAGCTGCTTTCATGGTCCGAACCAGATGGGTATCCCCCTTGTTGTAGACCCGATTTTTGGGGCTTCAACACAACCAAAAGGTGTAACTAAGACGAAGAAAAAGGACTAAAGGTTAGCGAAATGTTGCAGTGTCACAAAGCCCTTTTCTATTTTTCCACATTTTCATTCGAGCCAAAGGGAACACCCTTCGTGTGAAGCCTTATTAAAAAAAAACACACACACACACAAAAGTAGAGACCAGACACAACAAGAAAACAAAATCAGAAGGACAAATTAAAAGGATGTTGAGATGAAAAATAGGATGCGAGACAAAAATAAGAAAACCAAAGGAAAACTAGAAAGGAAGAGTGCAGGGTGAGCATGCAAGGGAGATTGGTTTCCAACTAGACCTACTCCTAACCTAACTAGCTAGAAGGTTAGGGTCAAGTACAATGAAATTTCCAATGTAGCCATTGTAATTGTTCCCTATCTGCATACACAAAGATACAAGTGATTAAAAATATATATAAAAATGTGCAATAGAAAAGACAAGAACTTGAATAACTTGCACAACAAATTTAAGGTCTTTATTGTTAGCAGAAATATATGTCATAAAGACTACTTCCAACCAGCTCGCATTCTTACCTTTTTTATGGAAACCATAATTAAACAAACATCGAACATTGCTTTCGAATGTATATTCATATATATTGTCCTCCTTAGCAAGCTTGAGAAAAGATTGAAACTTGTTATTTGTGACAGAGCTTTCCAGGTAATATTGCTCCGACCGTTGAACGATTGGATTATGAAATCTGAAACAGTCCTCTTGAGAGCCCTGAAATCTTTTAAATATGAATTTTCAATTAAAAGCACGTGATCATGATGAGAATATTGTAAGGTAAAATGAATCTGATCATATTCAGAAGGCTTGTCAAGACAATGAGGGCTTGACATAACCGTCAGCAAAGGCTAAAGTGCCTCGACTTCTTGACAAGTATCTGAATAGTGAGGTAAACCATAAGACTAATTAATGTGAAACAAGTGTCATCAGATACTAATGGGAAAATGATAAAACAAATGATAGTTAATACTATGATTAGATGGATCGTTTGTGGCATGACATTATCAATTAGAAGATAACAAAGATAGGTAATTTTGAACATCTTTACAGATGCCTTGAACAAATGAATCATCTTCCTCGCATGATAAATATAACAAACCATTTCCTTGTAACTAGTTACACACTACACTAGAATTATAATCATCAAAATAAGTGAAAAGAAACGCCAATATAGTAAACACATGAAACCACTTAGGATACAATGAGTGACGAAGTATTTGATTCACCAAAGAACTCATGCCTTCATTAGCACTCAAGACGATTTTAGGTGCGATCAAGAAAAAGATTCACAATATAACATTCGCAAGAAAAACCAGGAGCTGCCTATTCTAAGATGCATCTGATAAACATGATTCCTTTGGCGAAAGATAATATTTGAAATGATAAACTTCACAGTTCCATGCTTATATGAGAGATATACATTCAAAACCTAAGTTAAGTACAAGAGCCTTGCATGGAGATTCTTCAACTGAAGAAGAATATTGAATCCGAATAGAAATAAAATCTTGAAAGTTCGTAAGACTACATCCAAAATAACAAACATATTTCAACAAGGAATTTACATCTATTGAAACCATGTGAAGAAAAGCTTTTTGCAAGAAAAACATGATCCGACGTAGTTTGAGGATCTTACTAGACTCATGAGAACCTAACTTAACCATCAACAGAAGCTGAAGTTCCTTGAATTTTTGACAAGTCTCGAAACTTTCAAGGATCGTAACATTGCATTTTGAAGATTGAACTAGACCATGCATGGCGTGAGGATAACTACTACCACTAATTTCAATAAGACCATTACGAATCATATGACAACCTTCTTTATCACTGATTTGGTGAGATTTTACAACTTTAACAACCAAATTACTCAAGTCAAAAGATTCTTTTGATTGCACATCTAGAGATGTATGAATCAGAGAGATTTCATGAGCAAGATGATTTGAAGAGTTGTCTTCATGAAAAACAAGAGATGATGAGGATTGGAAAGAATACTCAATTATTTGATCGTTTTATTTTTCATCATGGATAGACTCACTACCTTGTGCCAATTGAGAAGTTAACTCATCAAATGAAGAACTTGAAGAGCGAGGAGTATCTTCATCACAAGTAGATACATCACAAATAGTGGAATACAAGGGATAGTGAGATGGAGAGCAAGTTTCCATAAGAACATATTCATTGATTGAATCGGATTCTAGATCTAAATCTTTCAAATCAAAATCTTCTTGAGGGACCGGAAGACCAACTGTTGCAGTTGGGCATTCATCATCACATATATCAAGTGAGTCATCATTACAGGAATGATTGCTACCCAAGACTATAGATCGATTAAGAAAATCAACTTCATTTGATTGGCTATTGAGATTATTAGATTGAAAACCATCCAAGAATGAAGGAATAACATCCTAAACTTGAGGGTTTGGAAAGAGGGATAAGAGATTAAGAGTCTCCTCACCTTCCTGCTCCTCTACCTATGTAATATGGTTGCCTTGTATTTGTTCTCAATTTGAACCAACAACTTGAAAATTAGGAGAGTGTGAAGAACTAGCCAGTTGAGAAAATTGATCACGTGGATAATGGTACAAGGATTAATGACATGTAGATGATATAGCATGACAGATGTCCCTTGGAGAAGTAAGACTTTCAGTGGAACCAAATTCAGGATTCAGGTTCAGAATGCTAATATCAACTTGAGGAGTGGGAGGATTAGCCTTCACCCTAGGCTCCATGAACCATTCCAATGTTTCCTCCATCAAATCTGGATCATGAGAAGTGGATGAATATTGAAGAGAAAGATCAACCATTTGATTTTCATATTTCCCAACTTTGGCATCATCGCAAGGAATCACCCACATCAGAACTGAAGGAGGAGGAGGACAAGGAACACAATGAACAATAGGTTCCTCCTCTAAAATTAAAGGTGCTCATGATTTACAAGAGTTGGGGAAGAAGAAACATCAGGAGGTTCAAATTCACCATGCAAAGAGATATGAACCAAATTTTCAAACTTTTGTTTCAAGAAATCCTAATCCGTATCTTCTTCTGAAAATTCATAACAAAGTTGAAGGAATCGATTAGAAAACTCCTGAACTAATTCATTAAGCTTCATTCTTAGTTGATTAATTCTTTTAAGAACATCCTGGTAACCATACCTATCAAATTCTAAATAAATCTCCTTGATGAGGTGTTCAAAAGAATGAATGGAACCTGGTGGTAGGGTATGACACCATCAGTTAAGTCGACCTTCAAGTGTGAGGAAAAAAAAGAATACAAGCCACATATTCACAATCAATTTCATAGTGTTCACAAAACTCGAGAAAAATAAATGCATGCTTGGTATTGGATGCATCACCCTCACTATCAAACTTAAAATGAGACAAGTCATCGAGTTGTTTCGCGGAGATGAAAAGGTTACCAGAGGATAGGTTAGAGAAACATTCTGGGATTATGATTTTGGGATGAGCCATTTAAGATAAGAGATTCAAATAGAGTCAACGAGCACAACTTTTCATCTGGCCCTCATAGTGACATTTGTTGACAGTGTTGATAATCAGTAAACCAAGGAGGTCCACCCAATGAAAAGTCCCAATTAGACTTCCCACCATTTGGTGTGGGAGCCCTTCTAGAAATAAGGGTCGACTGCCATATATTCTTAAAGATATGCCTTGGCTTCAATGTTCAACACAAGAGAGTAATGCACAGGTAATTTCAGATCAGCAAGTTAGTGCACCTTGTGGAATGTTCAACTGCGGAATGTGTCAAGGTTATTCCACTGAAAGGGGAAAGAAAAGTGATCCTTTTAAAGACAATTAATAACACTAATCTAAGAAAAGGCACACAAGGTTATACATATGAATGAATTGTTGGACAACTAGTGAGATAGCTCACTTCAAAGCAATAATTATGTTAGGGTCCCACCCTAACCCCCTTATTTATGTAATAGGATCGAGTCATAGTTATAGTTAAGTAAAGAGTCAATAAAGCCCATATTAATAATTGTAAGTGGTTAACCCGCATTTAATGATGGGACCACAGTTAGTTGCAAATTGGCCATGGTATTAGAGAGATGGTATTAATAAGAACCATGGTATTGCCCCATGGTATTGCATGTATGAATCCTATATAAAGGATAGAGACTCCTTGTGAGGAGCTTCATGTCTTATTTTGTAATCGAGCTCTGCTCTATTAGAGGTTGCCCCCTCGAAGAGGCAAGTGAACATTGTTTTCTAAATAATAAAATACTTGTTGTTATTTCTCATTGTTCTATGTTCTGGGTATATTTCTTCGCATATTTGTTATTCTGGTATCGTCTTGCATGTTAAGAGCATAACAAGTGGTATAGTAGCACTTTCCAGGGCCGATGGGATCTCCATTTTTTAGCAATTTTTTTTTTTGGCTAGAGACGTGTTCCGGCATCTTTAAACCACGGGATTTATCATTGAGCACATAAAACTGCGGATTTGGGGAGGCATGCACGCAAGAAATACAAGAGGTGGTCACACTTGTTGGACTCCCTTGTAACCCCTGTGGGTACCCCTTCGAGTAGTAGCACATTTGACAGAAACGTGCATGGACTGTCTTCCAAGTACCCTTTGGGTATATGGTAAGCCCCCCTAGCTCCCTTGAAACCTCGCCATAGATAAACCGTCGATCGTCTTGCTGCTACAGTACACCGAGAATAGCACTCGGAGAGATTACTCACCCGTATAATAGGGTAGTCGGGTTGTACGGCTAAGGGTACGGTTGATCCTCCTTGGTTAGTGCCCTAAAAAATTGGGCCGAGTACTACTGTCAGACCCTTACGTATATTGCGATCTGTAGCACTTGACACTCCTCAAGACCATAGTTCCCTTCTATATCTCTGGTTCACACATAATCTCTGCCAGATCAAATCTTGCAAGTGGGGTTTTGCAGCAGCAGTAGCAATCTGTTCCGACGTTCAGATCTATCCGATCAGCCATTCAGATCTCTCAAATCCATCAGATCCACCATCTAGATCTGAGTAGTTGTGTGGGTTCCTATATCTGGGCGTGATTTTCGCAGGACTTTTGGTAGCATTGACATTTCGGGAGTCGGCTGCTGCAGTATTCCTAAGCAAGGAGTAAAACTCCATCAGGAGTTAAGAGACCCCCCAGGGCGCTTATTGGTGACTTGGCCCATAAGAATCAGGATGACGATCTGAGCAAGGTGGTACCATTCAATTGTTAGTGCCAAAAAAAAATTCGAGCAGTCCCAAATTTCAAGTAAATCGGCTCAGTGCATGGTACAAACTAGAAATCAAGCTATGGCGAATGAAAGGATGGACAACCTTGAAGAATCCTTGAATGACATCCAAGACCAGCTGACGAAAATAACTATAGCACTCTCTATGGGCAAGGCGGAAGCCCGTGAGGAGGCATATATTGGCAATGAACACAGTGAGGGTGAGTCTAGCCACTCTCTTCACCTCTAGGGCACCCACCAACAATCTCGTCTGCAACCACCCAAGCTGGACATGCATAAATTTGATGGCTCTCACCCGATAGCATGGATAGCACAAATGGAGCAATATTTCAATCTGAATTACATCCTAGATAATGTCACTTAGCTTAGTGTAGGGATCATGTACTTGGACAATGAAAGATGGCAATAGTGGCAATGGCATAAACGTTGCTATGGAAGGCCCTTGACTTGGGACACATTCAAAAAAGCTCTTGTGGATCGCTTTGACCATGACTCTACTTTTTTGGGTCATCTCACTAAGCTCCGACAAACTGGAATAGTGGATGAAGATATTACAGCCTTTGAAGCCTTAGCTTTCCGCACTTTAGGTCTACAAGATCAGTTCTACACGGAATGTTTTATCAATGGTCTTAAAGAGGCCATACAAGCCCACGTCCGACTGCACCACCCTCCCTCATGGCTGGAGGCTTGCAAGATAGCTCGTGAAGTAGAACGTGCGTTAGCGGCCCAGTCTAATCGCCCAAATTTCACAGCCAAGGGTCGCCCCCCACAAGCTCACAACACTACCCAAACGCTCAAAGTTCAAAAGGTGTCACTTGCAGAAATGGTGGAAAGAAGAAAGTAGGGATTATGTTACTACTGTGATGAAAAATACTCCCCCGGGCATAAATGCAAGAAGCCCAAATTTTTTCAAATTGATGCTACTAATCACAGCTCATTAGAGGAAGCCCCACCACTCGAGGAATCAGAGGAGGAAGAAGAGGGCAACCAGAAGGACAATGTACCTGAAGAACCAGTTATTTCGCTGCATGCTTCAGGAGGGATTTCTTCACCTCAAACTCTCAAACTCAGAGGTTTTATTAAGCATCGCCCAATAGTAGTTTTGATTGATAGTGGAAGTACACATAATTTTATCCATCAAAGAGTCGCGGAAGCAGTGCATTGTTTTGTACGAGCAGTTTCTAACTTCTAAGTCCAAATCGCTGATGGGGGGACAATGAAATGTGAAGGCCATTGTGAAAATGTCAAACTTCAAATGGGGGATTATCAATTAAAGACCCACATGTTTTCCATACACATGGGAGGGTGCGACATTGTCCTAGGTGCTGAATGACTTCGCACACTTGGCCCAATCACAATGGATTTCCAGGAGTTATCTATGAGCTTTAAGCAGAACAACCACACACATACCCTCCACGGAATCCAGGCAGGAGCTCCCTCTATCATCAGCTCACATCGGATGGAAAAATTGTTAAAAAAGGGCCATCATGGAGTTATAGCTCAATTTAATACCATCCAGGCCTTCGAACCCAATTCTCTTCCTATTCATCCTGAGATGCAACAGATCTTAAATAACCATCTGCCAGTCTTTGACAAGCCTCATGAGCTTCCACCCTCGAGAGGGGAACATGATCATAGCATCACTTTGGTCGCAGGCGCCCAAACACCAAATGTGCACCCATATAGATATCTGTTCACCCAAAAGAATGAAATGGAAAAAATAATCAAGGAACTTTTGGAAGCATGCATCATTCGTCCCAGCATTAGTCCTTATTCATCACCGGTGGTCATGGTGCTCAAGAAAGATGGGGAATGGCGTATGTGTCCAAACTTCAAGGCCCTCAATAAGTTGACATTCAAAGATAAATTTCCCATCCCGGTTGTTGATGATTTGCTGGATGAACTAAATGGGGCTCAATTCTTCACTAAGCTTGATCTTCGCTCAAGCTACCACTAAATTTTCATGAAAGAAGTCGACATTCCAAAGACTGCTTTCAGAACTCATGAAGGCCATTATGAGTTCCTGGTCATGCCATTCAGTATTTGTAATGCCCCATCTACTTTTCAGAGCCTTATGAACCACCTGCTCAAACCATATCTCATAAAATTTGTCCTTGTTTTCTTCGATGACATCCTCATCTATAGTCGCACTTGGGCCGCACATCTTTAGCATGTAGATCTACTCTTGCAACAGCTCCGCGAGCATAAATTATTTGTTAAGATGTCCAAGTGTTCTTTTGGCATGGAAGAAGTTGAGTATTTGGGCCACATTGTGGGGCGTGAAGGTGTTAGGGTGGACCCAAAAAATATCTAGGCAATGCAGGATTGGCCTCAACCTAAGACCTTGAAGAGCCTGAGAGGATTTTTGGGTCTCACGGGCTACTATTGCAAATTTGTCCACAATTATGGTCACATTGCAAGGCTCCTCACTCAACTCCTCAAGAAAAATTCATTCCTCTGGAATGATGAAGCACAACAGGCCTTTACAGCTCTCAAAAATGCTATGTGTTCCACTCCAATCTTAGCACTACCCGACTTCACCAAATCTTTTGTCATTGAATGTGATGCTTCGGATACGGGTATTGGGGCAGTCTTAATGCAGGAAGTTTGACCCCTAGCCTTCACAAGCCAAAAACTAAGTGGGAAGAATCTGCGACAATCTACCTATGAGAAGGAGATGATGGCCATCCTACATACAGTAGATACCTGCCGACCTTACTTATTGGGAAGACGCTTCCAAATCCGCACAGACCATCAAAGCCTTAAATATTTTTTGGAGCAACACCTATCCTCACCACAACAAAATAAATGGCTCGCCAAAATGCTGGGATATGATTATGAGATAATTTACAACAAAGGGCGCGAAAATATTGTAGCAGATGCATTATCTCGCCAATTTGAGGAGGAAAATACCCTGCTCGCAATTTCCCTTCCCATTCCAGAATGGATTGAAGAGGCTCGAAGGGAATGGTTTTCACATCCCTGGCTCTCCCAACTCATTACTCAATTGCAGGCGGATCCAAATTGCACCGAGGGCTACTCGTGGTAGGATGAGATTCTTCGCTACAAGGACAAAGTCATAATATGACCAACATCCACCCTCAAAAGCCACATTTTGGTGGAGTTGCACTCATCCCCCACTGTAGGACATTCAGACTTTCAGAAGATGTATGCTCACACTCGAAGATCATTTTTTTGGACAGGCATGAAAAAGGACATTCTTACTTTTGTAGTAGAATGCGACGTCTGTCAGTGCCACAAAGGAGAGACAGTCAAAGCACCAGGCACATTACAACCATTGCCCATTCTGGCATCAATATGGGCGGAGGTTTTTATGGATTTCATTACAGGTCTTCCAAAGTCAGGAAATAAGTCAGTCATCATGTTGGTTGTGGACATACTTTCTAAGTATGCTCATTTTTGCGCCCTACCCCACCCTTTTACACCGACTTTGGTCGCTCAATCTTTCATAGATCAGATCTTCAAATTGCATGGCATGCCCACTTCCATTGTGTCTCATCATGACCCGGTCTTCACCAGTAATTTTTGGCAGGAACTCTTCCAGCTACAAGGTACCCAACTAAAACTCAGTACTTCCTATCATCCATAAACTGATCGTCAAACTGAAGCAGTCAACAAATGTTTGGAAACCTACCTTAGGTGTTTCACTTCAGAAAAGCAACACCTCTGGGTACAGTGGTTACCTCTAGCTAAATGGTGGTATAACACCAACTATCATGCCACCACCAAAATGACTCCATATGAAGCAGTTTATGGCCAACTCCCTCCTTCCCCTACTTCTTATATCAAGGGGTGCTTGAAGGTACAAGCAGTGGATCAACTCCTACAGAACTGCACAACCATGCTCGCCCATCTTAGAGAGAATCTTCATTAATCTCAAAACCACATGAAGCAATAGGTAGATCAACATCGCTCAGAATGCCAATTTCAAGAAGGGGATCAGGTATTTTTGAGGCTGCAACCATATAAGCAAACATCACTCAAAGACAAGGGTTGTCATAAACTATCTCCAAAATTCTACGGACCGTATCAAGTACTTCAGCGCATTGGAGAAGTGGCTTACAAGCTAGCTTTTCCACCCATTGCAAAAATCCATCCAGTTTTCCATGTCTCATGCCTCAATAAAGTGATTGGGAACAATTGCAGAATTCAAACCAGTCTACCTGAACTGGATGAAAAAGGGTCAATCTGGCTCCACAGGTCCTGGACACACGAGAACGGCACCTGCGTGGCCGCATGATCAAGGAATTCCTTGTCAAGTGGAAAGACACCTCTCTGGAAGATGCAACCTGGGAACCAACCACTATTCTTCAACGGTTTCCATAGCTTTAGCCTTAAGGACAAGGTTATTCTTATAGGTGAAGGCATGTTAGGGTCCTACCCTAACCTCCTTATTTATGTAATAGGATTGTGTCATAGTGATAGTTAAGTAAAGAGTCAATAAAGCCCATATTAATAATTGTAAGTGATTAACCCACATTTAATGACAGGACCACAATTAGTTGCAAATGGGCCATGGTATTAGATAGATGGTATTAATAAGAACCATGGTATTGCCCCATGGTATTGCATGGATGAATCTTATATAAAGGATAGAGACTCCCTGCGAGGAGCATCGTGTCTTATTTTGTAATCGAGCTCTGCTCTATTGGAGGTTGCCCCCTCGAAGAGGCAAGTGAACATTGCTTTCTAAATAATAAAATACTTGTTGTTATTTCTCACTGTTCTATGTTCTAGGTATATTTCTTCGCATATTTGGTATTCTAGTATCGTCTTGCAAGTTAAGAGCATAACAGATTGTTAAAGCACATACAACACACCTTCAACAAGATATGTACCAAAGCCACCGAAAATAGTTCAATTTCCTTAGTATAGATGAAAACAACATACATAACAAATATTAGAAAATAGTCTTACAACATATGCATGAAATTGTGTTGGCTCAATGAGCTTCTCAATTAGATAAAAGTTCCAAGATACATCAAGAAAATGAACACCACTGGCTCCAATAGTAGAGTGTTAGAGAAACCACTTGATCCTACAAAAGGACTATCTTCCTCTCCAATGCCTTGTAGGAGGAGCCAAGGTGAGAATTCCTTTGCATGAATGATGAGGGTGTATATATGACAAATGGGGTGATCATTCACCTCCCTTGTGTCTCTCAGACTACCCTCATGAATGTTTTGCTTATCTATGACCTCTTGACTCCCACATGACTTTTCACATTCTATACATGTCTCATGGACTTCCACTTTACATTACATTTCTCCAATATTAAATTTACATAATCCACAAAATGATGTGGAAAATGATGACTCATGACATGACACTAATGGCATGGAAATGTCAAGCCACTCTTCGTTGTCACTTCCTTGTGTGTTCTTGAGAGATGGAACATGCTCTTCTTCTTCATCCTCCACATGGCTTGAAGGTAAGGGGTCTTCAATGTGATATTGATCATCAACTATTGTCGCAACTTGATGTCCCTTTGTCTATTTTGATTGATCAACTTGTTTTCACAGCTATGAAGGTGTCTTCTAACAAGGCCTCCTTCTCCATATTCATAAACATCATCCTGTCATAGCATGATGGAATACCTGTGACTACAATCCACTCATGACAAGACAAAATCAGTCCGATAAACCCTTAGTTTAACATGCTTCATGATAACCACTAATTAAACTAGAATTGCGTGATAAATTGGGAGACAACCTTAAGTATTACGCAGTTGCATAGTTCAAGAGGTCAGGGTCCAGAATTGAGCCTTGAGACTACGCAGTGTGCAGTTCAGGTAGGACATGGATTGTCATGTACGCAGTTGAAGGGCTGAAGAGGCTAGGCTGAGGGCTTGAGGCTTGAGGATTCCCACTACGCAGTTCCGGAGGGATAGAGGGGCCAGGGATTTCATAGTTGCACAGTTCAAGAGGTCAATATTGAAGCTTAATTGTTGATACTACGCAGTGTGTAGAGGAGGTTGACTAAAGGTAGAGATTGTGTAGCTCTTGGGCTCAAGGGTCAGGACTAAGCATTGAGACTACACAGTGTGCAATTTTGGAAGGCAGAGATTGCACATTACACAACGCCAAGAGGCAAGGTTGAAGCTTAAGGACCGAGACTACGTAGTGCGTAGCTCAGGAAGGCTGAGTGAGACCAAGCTGCTCAGATATGAACTTTTCCGGATTTGGCCAAGTGTGGGATCAAAGAGATCAAATTGAATGATGATAAAACTTAAGCATGATCACACACTAAGAATAGTTGATAACAAAACATTGATCACTCAAAACATGTGAATAACAACTTCCCTCAATGCGACGACATTGCAACCACTTTCCCCAAGTGCGACACTAAAGGTACACTTTGTGATGACAATGACGACACTTGTGTGAGAGTGCTTGAAACTTTATGAATTAGTGTGATATATGTCTACATGGTAAGAATGACCCATTACCATCAAGGTTACCCTATGAAATAAACCAAAACTACATTTGTGTGATGTGCAACACTTGCCATGCTAAAAGACGACACTTATGACGACAAGAGGAAAGTGCAAATGACACTTGCAAAATGCGACCAAGATTGACAGTGACACATGCCAGAACAAAGATGGCATGAAAATGACACTTATTGCATTGAAAAAAGAAAAAGCAATAATCATAAACATGAAAGCGGCACTTGTCACAGCAAAGGTGCACAAAAACGACAGTTGGAAAAACTCATAGAGATAAAAGAACAATTACAACCAAACGTGAGAGATTGTTGATGAAAGTGTGCACTGATTGTCGACATAGTTTAAAAATTGCATAGGCACTGTCTTGGTGGACTTTTGTTGTGCTTGTTCAAGATTTCCTAAAAGAGTGTGCTCATGAACTTGTTGCAGACTGAGAATGTGTGAGCAGGTGATATTGACACTTTTCGGTTGACCATAAAGTGACTATGGAACTAATAATCGCAAGATCCACAGTACGCTCCAAAATTCAAGTGTAGACCAAATTTTGGAGGGTGTTTATTGTAGCGACAACATATTACCTCTATCATCTATAGGCTCATCCGTTGTGAAGAGGATGTTGGGACGTTGTTTCCAATCCATACTCGTGGATTAAAATGACAAGTCATAATCACTTGCCAGTAGCGCTAATGCTTGGGGAAAATCCTAGTCAGATACTCCGATGGGCTCCTCTTGGGCATCATATCGCCCCACATATGCATCAATACCTCAATCATTGGCCTAAGAGGGTGATGGTCAAATGTAGGCCTCATCTCTAAAAACCTCTCAAAAAGTAAACAAAAAAATATTTGAAGCAAAAGGGAAGTTGGTCCTCCCATGTATCATGGCATGACATCTATCTAAATCCCTACAAAACTACCTCAAAAAAATGGCAGACCACTTGATACATGTGGCACCTGGATCAAAGAATCGACATAAAACAAAAGAGGGAAACTATTGCACTACCCATCATTAGTATAGTGCACAATGAAAATCACTAATAATGAGAGGGACCTAATCTCTCGTGCACCAAAAGAAGAAATCCATAGTTGTCTCCCAGACACCTGAAAATCTTCTGGACGAACTACATGACCCCCAACATATCTATGAGAGTAGACAAGTTGACTCTCTGTTGCGACCCCATGGGGACATCAAGGAACTTAGGAAAATCCTTCCCTCTCTTGGATAGGTCGATGATAAAATATATATCCACCTCAGAGGGCGTATACCACCTGTTAGGACTGACATAGAAAGACAATTGGTGGATATCCCACAGAGGGGTCAGTTGTTCCAGCAAGCGAGAGTGCGCCTTCAAGAATGTAGCCTTTTCATAGTACTTAAGGAGGCCTACATTACTTAAGAGCATTTTGGTCGTTGCGCTAATAAAGTGAGGGTATAAATCCCTCTCCCTATCTTGTGCCTCCCATGGTTAGATTATATTGTATTGATCCGCCATTTGATCTTGCTCATGTTGCTTCTTAGCCTCATACATAAAACATAATTTATTTTTATTAAATGGAAAATGTATTGATAAACATGGACACACAACTTTCAATTAAAAAGAAAAAAAAATCCATCCCTAGTGTGCCCATAAAACAACAATAGACTGGCTCTCGTGCACTACCAAACATAAGAGAATGAGCATCAGCGCGTACATACATATGACACACTTATTTTGGTTCGTATAAATACATTTTCAATGTGATGCGTTGACAACCTTACTCACCGGCGCACACTTATAACCTTTGCACACTAGTATGCAATGTTCAGGTTATAGAACACACTGAGCTATATTTTTTTAATATTATGTTTCCAGTGCATTTGGTAAATATAAATGCACCAAGAGTAACTTAAATATGTATGCACCGACATATAATTTATAGCTTTTCCTAGTGCGCTTATATTTAAAAGATGAACCCACAACACCGTAGTGTGTTAGGTTCATGCACCGAATTGCGGTGCACCCTAAAAATTTTACAGGGTGCACGCTATCTATGCGAGTCGAACTTGTCGAACACATCACGCATGATTTTCATTTTTTTTCAAAAACAATGGATTTTTGGAGCTATTTTGAAATTCTAATCAGTTAAAAAATTAAATTAGAGAGAAACATAGACAATACTTGGACATTTGTTCGTTAAGGAGGCACAATTGACACATAAATGAGAAAAATAATTTTCACCACCGTTTTAGAAAATTGGAAAGCCACATTATGAGCATGGTATAGAAGGATGGTGATCAAGAGAAGCACCAACATCAAGGCGCTTGCATGAGGAAAGAGTGACATCGGTGCTTCAGAACTCTACAACACTATGAATGGTAAAAATGGGATTTATGACCGACATACTTATTTATTTATTTAACCTTGTTTCAGTGTTATTACAACAGCACCAGTGCACCCCATCTCTAAGAGCACCGTTTTTTAATTAAAAACCTTGTAGTGGTGGTCTTGTTGAAACACATCGAGGTGTTTGAATACATGAACTGCACCTATGCTTCTTGGAAATATGGCACTGCATTATTTTAAAATTAAAAACCACCCTAGCACTAGAGCATTTTAATACACGAACAACATCGGTGCTTCATGGGAAGATAGCACCACATTTAAAAATAAAATAAAAACCTTATATCAATGCTCTTGTTAAAATGCACCAGGGAGTTTCAATACATGAACCACACTGGTGCTTCATGGAAATATAACATTGCATTATTTTAAAATTAAAACCCTCCCAAGTGGTGCTATTTATAGGACACACCGGGGCGTTTTAATACATAAACAACACCAGTGCTTTGTGGAAATATAACATCGCATTTTTTTCTTAATTAAAAACCTTATAGTGGTGCTATTTTTTTTTTTTTTTTTTTTTTTTTTTTTTACTGTGGTTCACGGACACCTTGGTCAAGGGGTGGTCGCTACGTCCACGGAAAAATATGGGTTGATTGACCCCGAAGGGAATCTAGCCCTGCGGCCCACTAGCAAGGCCTAACCCCAAGGGCTTCGGGCAGAATGGATCCTGTGACCTCCCAAACGGCGAGGCACTGATTTTGACCAACTGAGCTAACACTTGGGGCTCCTATAGTGGTGCTATTAATAATACACGCCGGGACATTCTAATACATTAACTGCACTAGTGCTTAGTGGGAATATAGCACCACATTTTTTTAAACTAAAAACCTAAAAGCGGTGCTCCTTTTAAGTACACACTGAGGCATTTAAATACAAGAACAACAACGATGCTTCTAGTGGATATAACGCTCATACGTTGAAAATAATTTTAGGACCCACATTTTTTTAAATTTAACCTTGTTATGGTGTTATCAATAATGTATGCACCAGGGTGTTATAATATTCATTTAGCATTGGGATGTCGTCATAAGATAGCAACGGACTAGGAAAAATGAATTTTACAACCTACATTTTTGTAATTTTAACCCTTTTCCAGTACTATTAATTAGTATACGCACCGATGCATTTTTGTTGTTGTTTAGTGCACCATTTTTTTATTTAAAAATAAATAAATCTAACATGGTGCACCATGTTCTATTAGGCACTGATGCTTATATGTATAGTAAAGAACTAGAGCATTTGAATATTATAGATGCACCGCAAAAAAAAATCATCTGCTAAAACATCCACCCACTCACCTCTGCTAGTGATCTCCACTACAAATAGATTTTTGGGCTATTTTTATAGGGGATTCTGCAAAAACCTCCGCTAGAAGGTAATTTCCTTGTAGTGCTAGCATTGAAATATTTTATTTAACATAGACATTAAAATATTATTTATGACCTATGTTTTCCACATTGAAATATATTTTTAATATTAGTGTATTTTTAAATATATGTCATCATCATATTCAAAAGTGAAAACCATATATCCCCATGGAGGGTGTCAAATCACGGATTTCAGCCCCCATCTCATAATGCAAACAGTTGACTTTATGTGGGAGCTTCAAGGCTCCCCATAAGTGGCAATAATAATGTAATCAAAGCATTATGCAGAACATTTTTGTTATTCTGTGGCTTGGAAAGTGGGTTTTCCTTGTAAGACATCTAAATTTATTACTTTGTCCATTGGCTCATCTTGCAAACAAAATCGAAGGTGGTGAGAAGGAAGGGTGTGGCATGTCAGAAGCCGAAAAATATTGATGCTCACTCACTTTGCAAGTTTAAAAGAAGGTTATGCTAGTTGGTTTTTGTTAGGTCCCTATACTACTAGTGTAGCCCCTTATTTTTATTAGTACAACCCCCTTATTATATTGTTGTGCCCATGTAGTCCCCATATTGTTATTATTGTGTCCCATAGAAGCCCACTATTGTTATTATTGTGCCCTTACATTATTATTGCTATGTTGGCTCTGAGTATATTATAACCCCTTAGACTCCTATATATAAAAAGGAGGTATTGTCATTTCTATCATCCAAGAATTGTTCATTTGTGTAACGTAAAGGAGGTTGCCCCCTCGAAAAAGTTGAATTCTAAGGTGTTGATCTTTCTTTTCTATCTTTTTGTGAGTTGGTTTCATAACATTTGGTATCAGAGCTTTGGATTCTAAGGTTTTGCTACTCCAAACAGGTCACCGTTGAATTTTCGCTATAACTTTTTCGCTACGAAGTTTCAGAAGCTAAAAAAAAAACCATTTGAGATGAGATCGGTTTGAACCTTAGGTACAAATGTCAGATCTTGTATCACTATATTTTCAGATATATGATATGAGGAAGTTAGGGTTTTTGCAAGCTCCATAATTTCATCTCAAATAAGTCATCGTGGAATTTTCGCTATAATATTGTTTTTACAAAGGTTCAAACTCTGAAATGAAAAACCATTTGAGCTAAAATATTGGTGAAGCTCGGGTCCGAATATCAGATCTTGTCTCGCTATATTTTCGGAGATATAATCTGCGGATGTTAGGGTTTTTGTAGACTCCTGAATTACATTCTAAACAGGTGATCTTGGGAAAATCGTCATAACCTTCTCTCTGAGCAACAAATTGAAATTTCGTAAGAAGTTATAGAAAGAGAATAGACTGTAGTTTTCTGTATATATTTTTCAGATACGAAGTTCAAAACTGTGACACATGGCACGTCGTACAAGTTTGCTCTACTGAAACATTATATAATCAGGGCATCTTAGGAGATTGGGTATAACTCTTTCTTGGAGAATCAAATTCTAATCAGACTTACGAGGTTGGAAAGAGGACTCATAGGGCTACTGCAGGACACAATTTCAGAACTTGGAGATCTTAAATTATAGAATTTCAATCGTTTCAAGATCAAGCTCCTAAAATAACAAAAAAAAAGGTGATATGAGGAAGTTTGATGGCAAGGATCCAGTAAATTGGATACTACAGATGGAGCAATATTTTGATATACATGAGGTGCAACTGTTACAAAAGATACGTATTGCATCTTCATATTTAGAAACTGATCAATGTTTATGGTATAAAGGGATTTGTTCTCATAAGCCACTTGTTACAAGGTCAATTTTCATGGAGGAAATGATAGCACATTATGAGGATACAAAGAGCAACACCTTCTTTAGCGAATTGATAAATCTCAAACAAAAGTGTTCAATGACAGAGCCTATTGAGGAATTTCAAAAATTGAATATAGGGGAAAATGATATTCCATAGAAGCAGAGGATTGATGTCTCCATATGTACTTTAAAGGATAACATTCAACATGAGGTTCATCTTTGGGAACCTGATTCATTGGAGAAGGCATTCAAGTTGGCAAGAAAAGTGGAAAGAAAAATTATGGCAAAAAGGAAGTCTAACCCTCACAACTATAAAGATGGAAGTGTTGTCTCTCCTAGCCTTCCACAACCTACAAGGTTGACACTTGGAAAAAAAAGAGAAAAAGGGCTTTATTACAATTGTCATAACAAATACATTAAAGGTCATAAGTGTGCTGAGAAGAAATTGTTTTACATTGATTGTGGATAGGAGGAAGAAAAGGATCAAGAAACGTCAAAAGAAGAGGATATACATCAGGAGCCAACCCCAGAGAAGAAGAAATGAATCTGACCATATCTTGTAATGCATTTTCCGGAATTACCACTCCTCAAACTATCAAGATAGAAGGACATATCAAGAAGAAAAATGTTCAAGAAGTGAAAGATCACATCGAGCATCAAGAAATGAATCCAACCATATCTTGTAATGCATTGGAAGAAATTACGACTCCACAAACTCTCAATATAGAAGGACATATCAAGAAGAAAAAGATTCAAGTAGTGAAAGATCACATCGAGCATGAAGTTCTCCAACTTTTAAAGGATAACGCCACTTTGGTGCAGAATCGAATGAAACGACGGGGAGATCAACATCGCAGTGAAAGACGTTTTGATGTAGGTGATTGGGTATTTTTATGGCTACATCTCAAACAAGATATTTATGCGGAAGCATTGTTTTGTGTTATTTCTATTATCCAACCAGATTGGGTAAACGAAGCAAGGGATGAATGGAAAAAGGACGAAGAAGTGTCGCCACTCATTCAAAAGTGCAGAAGGTCCCAGTTCAAACAATATTGCTAGAACTTGACGAGGAAAGAAAAATCATATTGGAGCCTGGAGCAGTCACAGAAACAAAAACCCGACAGCTACGAAATCGATCAATTTTAGAGTATCTCATCAAGTGGAAGAACTTACTTGCTGAAGATTCCACATGGGAGGACAAGAATTTTATATAGAAGCATCAAGGACTACTCAAGCATTGAGGACAACACTTTTTGAAGGAGAGGGGCATGTTAGGTCCCTAATACTAGTGGAGCCCCTTATTGTTATTAGTACAACTCCCTTTATATTGTTGTGCCTCATAGAAGCCCACTATTGTTATTATTGTGCCCTTACATTATTATTGTTATGTCAGCTCTAATTATATTATAACCTGTTAGACTCCTATATATAGAAAGGGAGTCTTGTCATTTATATCATCCAAGAATTGTTCATTTGTGTAATGTAAAGGAGGTTGCCCCCTCGAAGAGGCTGAATTCTAAGGCATTGATCTTTCATTTCTATCTCTTTGTGAGCTGGTTTCAAAACAATTTCCCTGGTATGGTTTGTTTCATGATGTTTTCCTATCATTTTTCCTCTTGGTTAAGGTATTATGAACCCATTTTCATTGTTCGGTGCTCCGTTATTTCTATTTCAGTAGTTTTTTTTTTGCAATTTGTCCATCTAGTATGGCTTTCTATTTGTTGATTAACTTGTAATTCCTCACATATTTGGTTTATCTCAGGCTTGAGGTTGCATAAAGAATTTGGTTTACTTTTTTTTTTTGTGTTTTTGGGCATTAGGTTATCCACCTATCAGTCTAGTTCGATTCTCAAAGGGTTCATTTCACCAACTTTAGGTATCCGTCCTTAAGCGGATTTGTGTTGCTTCCGAGCATTAAGAATTGGCTATTTGGTTGTGTGTATCTTTGCTCGACTCCTGAGCACTTGGCTATATTAGGTTTGGTTCTCTCATTGAGTTATGATCCTCAATTTCTTTTTGGGGATATTAGTTTTTCACCATGTTATCACCAAAATAGGACCTTGATAGGCTACTGATCAGACTATTTCAGTGTAACTATTTCAAACCAATCTTTTAGCTAAGGCTTAGCCTTCTCAACCTGAGAGGGCTCTCTCAAAGGGTTAATGATATTGATTAAAGATATAGATAGATGGCTAACTCTATGGTTTGTGTTTTTATATGTTTATAGGTTGAAAGATGGAGACTTGCTACCATTGGGCTATGGAGTCAGTGATAGAGATAAAGATAACAAAATAGCTCTTCTTATAAAACTGAGGCTTGTATATACTTCAATGAAAGAGTAACACATTCAGGAAAGTCTCAATAACTTGAAGTTCATAGAAGTCAGAGCATGTGGGCATGAATTCTGAGTAATGACACATCAAGGCATTCAAAAGGAAAGTATTAAAAGTGATTCATCAAAGTTTAGTACTTAAAGGAAGTCAGAGCGTGAGTAACCATGGATTATGAGCAATAAGTATTAAAACATTGAAGAAAAACATCCAAAGATAGGACCCAAGAACTCAATTCACCATAGTTTAACACTTAAAGGAAGTCAGAGCATGTTCCTCCATGAATTCTGAATAATAAGCATTAAGACTATGGGAGCAAAACATATCAAAGATAAAAGATAAAGCTCACTGAAGTACACTAAGAATCTCAAATTCAGAAAAGTTAAATTGCTTCTGTATATATCAATCCCTCCATTGCATTTACAAAAGTAGTCTTTTTCTATAATGTTTTCCAACCCTTAAGGAATTCCATCTCTTGTCTTTTATAGAGTTATCATTCAAATCTCGGATTCCCTAATCCAACTTGAGGGGAATTCGAATTTCCTAGCTTGACACCTATTCTAACCATAAAACAGACTATTAATTACAAGTAACAGTTAACTGACTGTCTTAGAGTCCTAATACAATTAGGAGAAAAACTCCTTATTATGACTAAAACAACCTTATCTAGGAATTAAACATTCTCTTTGACACCTATAACTCCATGAATTCGAATTTGATGAAGCCTTTAACCTTGTTGTTAGATTCTGTTGACTCATCCCTTATCTGTCCTGAAAACCAGGAACCTGTTTCCTGCATTTAAGATTTAACCTTCATTGGTGCTTTTTGAATCCATTCGTTGACCAAATTGACCTTTTAAGACAAGTGATATGTGTTATCACTTCCATAGAACTTTGCTCTTCCACCTGTACAAAAATCAAGCCCTTGAAGGAGTATAATGAGAGTTGATCTGGCTGCTCAAAAACTGCGTCTACGCTAGTTATTTATAAATGAAGAGGAGTATTTTCTTGTTGGAGTACTCCTATTTGTTTTGTATTTAAAATTTATTAAATGATGGATTTCTATTTTGTATTTTGATTTTTGAGACTTGTTTATTTTTATAGATTTACAATTATTTCTATCACTATTTTTATGTAATTATGAAATTTTCCATATTTATCATAGTAGAAATTATGTTTGTATTATAAACATATTAATCAATAGCTTGTTGCTCTTAAGCTTTATTATTGCAAATTACCTAACATAATATCTCTTATCACCGATGAAAAAAGTATTTATGGGATAAAACTATTAGTGGGATGGATAATAGATAATTATTATTGTTTATATATTAAATTAATGTCTTTGGTTGATGATATTTAATATTATAGATAGTCTGATAGTTGATAAAAGTTTCTATAGGATGGTTTTATCAAAATCTTTTTCCAATCATTTGAGAGGTTATAAATAAGACCAATGGCAAAAAAAAATATTGTGTCCCAATGTTTATATAAAATAATTAATTAACTAGAAAAACTAACTAAATTATTTAACTAACTAATTTATAAAAATATATATATATATCTATATACATTTACTAATTTATATAAAAAAACCTTATACATTTAAATTTATAATTTTATATAAAATACACTTTTAAATATTAGATACAATCACTAAATCCACTTTTAAATAAAAGAAACACAAAAATAACAACAAAAAAAATGTAAAAACTTAACCATACACTTCTACACATCAATGGCTACAATTAAAAAAATAACATAACTTTAACTAATAAAATCCCTAAATATTCAATGTTGTTAAAGATATATTAAGAACTATTGCAATGTGTTGTCACTAGGGAGAACACCCAACCTACTTGCAACAAACCGTTAGCACCTATGTTATATATGGTTGACTTCTAACCATAGACTATGAAAATGCCTTAAAAAAAATCCAGATAACCAATGCTTTTTATGATTCATGTCCACATCCAATCGGGAAGAGATACATATTGCAAATGAACCAGATTAACGTTTTCCATAAATCAGTTTCAAGAAACGAATCGTTTTTGGAAAACCTAGTTTCTTGCATTAAAAAACGAAAACTACCGTATAAAACATGTTTTCCGTACCATTCCATTTTTTTTTAGAAACGAAGACTTTCGTTCCGTTTCTGGTAACAGAGCTTGAAATTGAGATTTCTGATTAAGAACTGCCTTGAAATGGAAAGAGAGCAAGAAAATCTTTTCGTATTGCATTGAAATGAGGGAGGGCAGAGAGTTACCCTGAGAAGTCTACGTTGTTGTTTTTTCAATTGTTTTCGTGGTGTGGTATACTACGAAACTACTATTTTTGTAATTGTTGGTGTGGTATACTACCAAACTACTATAAGAGTTCAACTTATATTTAATATAAATTTCATTGCCAATATAGTAATTATGGGGCTATTTCATTTGAAGCTAAATTCTTAAAAAACAAAACCCACATAACCTAATTTCAGGTGAAAAAGTTGGTAGATTGTTTGAAGCAATTGAAATCGAGGAAGGAATTAAAGGAGAGAAAGGGTACCTGTGCAAGTATTTTCTTGGGCTCTTGAAAGAAGACCAATGCTTCTGATCCTTCTATCATGGTCCAGATTTGCCCAGTGAAAATAGATCCATGTTTTGTGAGCAAGCCATTGAAGAGATCCTCCTTAATCTTATTTCTCAACGCATCCAAATTCAACCATGAAACAATAACTACGAGCAAATTACTACAACATTTCATGTGAAAATATAAAACAAATTTGCAAATCAATTCTAAGAATGATCATGGATCTAGAAACCCTAAAAATTGATCTAACGACCTCTACCTGTTTCCATATAGCCACAAATCAGATTGTACTGTGCCCATGGTCTTTCCTTTTTTTTTTTCAACTACTCAACAAACATTTCATGTGAAAATATAAAACAAATTTGCAAATCAATTCTAAGAATGACTTTTTTTTTTCAACTACTCAACATACATTTCATGTGAAAATATAAAACAAATTTGCAAATCAATTCTAAGAATGGCCATCGATCTAGAAACCCTAAATATTGATCCAACGCCCTGTACCTGTTTCTATACAGCCATAGATCAGATTGTACTGTGCCCATGGTCTTTCCTTTTTTTTCAACTACTCAACATTCATTCGAATACACTAAGGCAGGGAAGAAAACTTGTTATGGTCTTTCCTTTTCTTTTCGACTACTCAATATTCATTTGAATACACTAAAGCAGGGAAGAAAATGTGACATAATGGTCTTTCCTCTTTTTTCAACTACTCAACATTCATTCGAATACACTAAGGCGAGGAAGAAAACGCAGCAAAATTGTCTTTCCTTTTTTTCAACTACTCAACATTCATTCGAATACACTAAGACACGAAAGAAAACGTGGGAAAAATTAAATTTTTAATTTGGATGATCGTTAAATTTTTTAATTATAATTTTTATTTGTTTTTTTATAAATTTTAAAAACATTATATTTTATGAATATATCAAAATGTATGGAATGTATATTTTCTTATCTTATTGTATACTCACTTCAAAAAATTATATTTTTTATTTTTCAAAATTATGAAATAATTAACCATGTTGTAAGTTGTAATTTTAAACAAATTCAGATTTGGATTTTATATAATTAAACAAAAAAAACTATAAATATTTTTTATTAATGTTTAATTATCTAATACTAATATTATGGGTTTCCATCTTATTTAAACAAATGAGATTTGGTTTTATAATTATTATGTCAAACTTTGAAACTAAAAATTAACTTTTAACAATGCAATCTTTTATAACCAATTTGGATCTAGTTCATTGTTATAGTAGTAAAAAATGAATCTCATGAGTCAATTTGGTTGTAGTTCAATGTGATGGTAGTAAAAAATGAATCTCATGAGCTTGGTGCCACCCACACATTGGTGTAGTTCCACCCGAGGAACCATTGATCTTTCTCCATGAATCGGTAATATTGTACCAATAAGCACCATAATGTATGGCATTTCTATTTCCCACAATTGAAAAAGCACCATAAATCCTTCTATATGAGCATTTTGCTTCTGTATTGTTGAACTAAACATGGCAAGACTTTCCTGTGGCAACAATAATTTTTGAAACCCTCATCCCCCCCATCACAATATATCTTAGAATCTGTCATGTGGGAGTGTAGTATCCCTAGTAAGCATATATGAGTGTAGGGGAACACAACATCAAAGACAATGGGAAGACAAGGGGAAAGGTTTTTGCATCTAAGAGGGATACCTCGATTACAGAGATGTGGTTTTCTAAGTTTTTGCATTAATCAAATGTATATTTGAGAGGGAATTCAACCATAAAAAAATGTTTCACTGAATTTTTATACACAAGGGTTGATTCTACTTCGAATTTTGATACTTTGTGTTTACTCACTTTAATGTCATTACATATAACTAATAATTTGCAAGTCCTTGTCTCATTTGATCTCATTTTATTTCAATTGTGAAGTGACTAAACCTTCAACCCCAAATTGATGCAGGACCATCTAGCTCACCATAACCGGGCGAAGTCTCAACCAGGTTTAAAGGTTATTAACCATCTGGATTATTTTATTTCTACGAATTCATGAGATAGTTTTTTTTTAATTTGTTTTTTTGACATAGTCGGTAAGTTAAGTCACAGTTAGTTAGACAACTAGAATTACTGTAGTTCGAATAGTAGTTAGGAAATAGTTTGTTAAATTAGGGGAGAAATGACAAACTGCTCATATAAATATTGTAATATTAGACAAATATGGTTATCAAGGATAACAAGATATTTTTTTAACTAAATCCTATGGCAGTTTTGATTAACTACAAATCAACTGAAATAGAAGGGCATAAAAGCCGAAATGTAACAGAGGGAAAGGGTTCAGCAAATTCAGAAGAAGAGAAAAAAAAAAAATACAAATATAGATCTCTCAGACCATTGTCCATTTGCAAATGTTTTTCATTGTTCATTCTTGTAGTAGTTTTTTTTTTACAGTTTGATAAAAGACCAATTGAGAATGCATACGTAAATCAATTGTTCTATTTCTCGAAATAGATACATAACTCGTCTCCAACCTGGGCGGATTTTCGCACACAGTAAAGTGAAGAACTGAAAGGCAACAACAGTCGAAGTACAGAACAAAACAACCACACACAGAAGGCGACCAAAGAACAGAGGTATTTCCATTACACATCTTTGTATTTCATTGAGAAATCGAAATCGATTGCCACACAAATTCTATCATTTATTTTCAAACATAATATATATGTACACCATGGGTTCTTATTCCCATAAGTTAAACAAACCAAATGTGTGACCGAAGTAGCATTAAGAACGAAACCCTTGACGAGGGTTTACACATAGTCGACCATACCCTTTCTATTCAACGACTGTTGTGAACAACCAAAAGCGTAAGTAACAGCAAAGACAAACTACATACAACCACAACTACAGACAAGTTGCAGTACACCGCGACCATTGATCATTCGGGATAATACACCAAGGACTTGAGGGGTCATGCCTACTGAGAATTGTCTCTCTGTGGAAAAAGGAACTGGAGAACCAGCGTACTCAGGCCGTATCACCAACCCGTAACCAACAACCACAAAGACTAAGATATGTGTGTGACAAGAGAGAAACAACCTGGATAAACGAAAACGATGCAGGCTGAGAGAAGTACCGTAGTTACCTGAGCAAGCAGAGTTGAATTTGGGCCATAGCATCGTCACGTACTGAGTTGTAGAGTTGGGGACCAAAGGAGCAATGCGAGTAAGAAAAAGTAACAGAAGTTGGATAGATTGAATCAGGGACGAAAACGTTACCTGTTCGAGCCAACGAGTGACCGCTAGAGTACCCCTGTGTTCAGAGCAGTCACCAAATTTGTGAAATGAAAACCAAAGGTAGTGGAAAATATAAGTTTAGATAATTAGACTTGAGCTGTAGAAAGAACAAGAATTCGAGAGAAAACTCCTGACAGAACAACTTTCACAGATCCACATACAGTTGAACAAGAATTCGAGAACAAACCCCCGACAGAACGAATGTTCACAAACCACATACAGTTGGAAATGCAACAGCCAGGAACTTACCAGGTGGAATAAACTCGAATCAACACCACAGAGCCGAGCAACACCAAAATACCAAGCGAAACTTTCCATAAGTTCACGGCCAAGTCGAACGGAGTAGCATTCGTGTACAACCACTACCAGAGACATACCAGGAATCACCATAATCAACGAAACATCAGTTACTCGGTACAAACCCAGAAACCCTCGCCAGACATTCCCAGGGGAAGAAAAATCTGGAATAACAAAAGAACCGATTGATTGGCACAAAGAGCGAGTCGGGAACCAAGACCGAGGCGTTAGGGTGGTCAATTAATACAACATTAAACTCACAACAACAACCCACAACAAAATATCCACGGACAATCTCCACGCAGGTATCACAAACCAACGTTTGTGGACACGTCACAACCTACGGACATGTGGGAGAGCGGGCCCTTTGGGCTAGGTTACACCACAAATCCTAATAACTAAGATTTACAAAGTATGCATTTCCTCATTTCCTCTCATTTTACTTAAGTTAAATGGAGCAACTATGCCTTAGCCCCAAACCCACACAACTAAGCTTTGCACACTACAGAATCCTCTCTCTCCTTGGTATTGCACTTGGTTTAGATATAGTTTTCTTAGAAGAGAAGCAATGTCTCACTAAATACCTTACATGTTAACTTGTCATCTGATCCCATTACATTTTCCAAGCATTGAGGACATTAATAAAATTTCAAAATTCAATTTCACACTCATTTGATGTAATCACCATGTTCCACCAATTTAAGGTAAACTCTACAAATAAATGTAAGTAATTATTTTGATTTTTTTCATTGATTCTAAATTGGCAAGTGAGAAAACTGCAGACACATCTTTATTTTTAAAGTACAATCATCCAAAAAAAACTCATTAAAGACTAAATATAGGTTTAAACCTTTATGGAGTGAAAAATATTGTTGGTATCCTCCAAAATAACACTACTTTTAGAAGATGGGTTTAAATTTACCACAAATGCGAGAACGAAAGTGAGAAGCTTATTTTAAAGTTTTTATAACATAATATATTATAAAAAAAATTGAAGAAGCACACAATACAATTTTTTTTGTATCTAGTATCATTATAGATAGAGAAAAGTACTTGTTAGGCTATCTATGACATGAGTAAGAATTGCTACCCACCTACTTTCAAAATCATCATGGACATTTACATATTAAAAAAGGAATTGATTAGGCTACCTATGACTAAATAAGAGTTATTCCCCACCTTTCCAAACTATCATCTACATTTAAGCTATCATATTTTATCAACATCCTTTCTATGATGCAACACGTTACAACTTTCCATTATATTTATGCATTATATGAGTTGATGTACTTGTCAGGTGCATAAATTCCAAAATAATTGTCCAAATACCCATGTTTCCACTAAATTAATTGTTTAAGTAAGAGACACATTCTATTATAGGAAGCATGTATCAATCTGTTAGAGCCTAGATTGACCTTAGGCTGAAGGGATGCAATCCTAAGATAACCACAAACCAAGCTTAACCTGGTAGCTAGCCCTACCAGGTTGGGAGAGGGCTCTTTCCTTGTCCATATCAGTTGATATGACTGAATAAAATAAGGATTTTAGGCTAGGTATAGTAGCTCTAGGGTTTTTATTGGATTTGTTTTGGGTCAAAACAATAAGAGAAAGGATGATTGGGACCATGGAATCGATGTAAGTTTCTGCTGACAAACCTGGGGCAAATTAAGTGCCATGTTCAGCCAAGTGAAGATTGTAAATGTGAGAAGTATAAGGGAGAAAGCACACTGCCCTGCAGGCATCAGACAAAGGATGAATCTGCAACATCAACTTTAGATGAAAGAGAATCACGAGGTTGCTCAACAGAGCATCTACCCAAGGATGAATTCTGTTAAGACAACCATTACAACTAACAGCAAAATCATCATGAAAGGAGCATCATTACGGATGGATTCTTAACATATTACTTAGATAATGTTGTAACAAGGCATAAAAGACATAATGTGTAAATGAATTACAGGGAAAACATACTAAACATCAGCACCGTGATGAATCCCAGATCCAAAAGGCAAAAGAGTGCTTTATTAAAATGATATTCAGGAAAAATTTTAGATAGCCTCTCTGCTGCCAAAATCAAGCCTCTACACTATGAAATTTATACATTTAGCTCATCCTTGTATTAAGGGAATTGAGCTCAACCAACTTCAAAATAGAATCAGTTACATTAAACTTGGACCGAATTTCTGAAAATAAGTGTTGAAGATGAACTCGTATCTCCTAAAACATAGCACCTGTTACAAATCTGAAAGACTTTTTTGTAGATAAGGTCATGTTGGAGAAAAACCTCCCTCAAATTTTGGAAATTCATTTCAGTTTCTTGGAATTTGTGCCCCAATATCATCTCTAAAACATAAAATCATTAAAAATTTAAATCTGTGAAAATGAGATGTAAAGATCTAGTCACATATCCAAATTCACGACACCTGTGAATAAACTGAAAGAGGTTTCTTTTATATGGCTCGTGGTTAACAAAATGTCCTTTGGTTTTTCAAAATTACTTTCCATCTGTTGTAAAATGGCATCGCACTAAACTGATTAAAACAATGTAATAAATGAAAAATTTGCTTTGTTTTAATGTAGGCTCCAAATATCACTGGATATCTCTCACATCGTAATTCTTGTGCATAAAATGAAGGAGGTTTTTGTTATTTGGTATGTGATGGACAAAATTCTCTTTAAATTTTGTAAAATTCCTGTCCAAATTGATTTTGTTGTAAACTTGTCCCCGTGTGCAGCAATTGACCTCAAAACATGCATAACCAAGAATCAATCATTCATTTTGATCATATATTCTAATATGGGAGCCAGTTACGGGAGTATGATATACCGTTAAGCAGATTTTTCCAGGCTTCTTATAATGGAAACAATTGTGACATGTTTTATGCTAAATATCATGTGCAAAACCTATAACCAAACCAAACCTAGTAAGAGCTTATGTTGATCCCTTGTGACAAGCTGCAAAGACCGGAACAAACATCGGCCTTATTGGGGATGGCAGCTCCTTGGCGATGTCAATAACACCATAGACCAAGTGCCTCATCCATTGGGAAATACGGTCAAATAGCTGCAAACCTAAAACAACTTATACCAATCCATAAAACATACACATACTGCAACCTATACATAAACAAATACCGAAAACTTAAATGCTACCTTAGGCAGCTTATTTATGTACAAATCTAACCTACTTTGCTACAAATTTGATAGATCAAGGAACTTTGTAATGCCAGATCAACCAATCAAGTAACCGCGACAAGGATGCTGCTTGAAAGTGCTTCAACCGGGACACAAATATAAATGCTGACAACCATCCATACACAAACTGAATTTGGCTGTGTGAAAGACAACCTGACTTATAATTCAAACTGAAAAAATACTCCATATATGTGACAATAGGATCAAAGAAACTAGACTCTATTTCTTTCCCTAACTCCTCAACACAGACCTCCAACTGCAAACTGTCAATGCAAACATCCATGGGCAGCTCTATTGTGTCTTGTTTTGAAGGAGGGAGAGTTTTCAAGAACTTTTTGGGATCTTGGAATTCATATGATTAGATCTGATCATTTAAATATTGAATCTCATTCTCAATTTTTTCAACAACTAACTCAAAGAAACCAGTTTTAGCTTTAGGAGGAAACTTCATAGATCTCAAACATTGAAGCACGATAATGAAAAATACTTCATCAATTTCAATATCCACTAACTGATCTCTAGCTTATTTTAAAACTTCACAAAACACAGGGTTTTCCACATACCCTACCATTTTATTTTAGTGCATGAATGGATCAGTGAGTGCTGGAGACTCTGGATTGAGTTGGAGTTGCCAGGTGAATGTTTCAGCCTTCATATGTGTCTGACTATTGTCCACCATCAGCAATCAGATCTACAACTTGAATGATCTTTCCCGGAGAAGATCTGTCACCTCTTTCCCTAGTATGGTTGCTACTATGTTCAAGCCTAGATTGACCTCAGGCTAAAGGGAGGCAATCCTAGAATAACCACAAACCAAGCTTAACCTGGTAGCTAGCCCTACCAGGTCGGGAGAGGGCTATCTCCTAGTCAATCTCAGTTGAGATGACTGAATCAAATAAGGATTTTAGGCTAGGTATAGTAGCTCTATGGTTTTGATTGGATTTTTTTTTGGGTCAAAACATATAGAGAAAGGATTATTTGGACTATGGAATCGATGTAAGTTTCTGTTGGCAAACCTGGGGCAAATTAAGTACCATGTTCAGCCAAGTGAATATTGTAAATGTGAGAAGTATAAGTGATAAAGCCCAATTCCCTGCAGGCATTAGATAAATGATGAATCTACAACAACAACTTTAGATGAAAGAGAATCACAAGATTTCTCAACAGAGCATCTAGCCAAGGATGAATTCTGCTAAGACAACCATTACAACTAACAGCAAAATCATCATGAAAGGAGCATCATTACGGATGAATTCCTAACATATCACTTAGATAATGTTGTAACAAGGTAGAAAAGACATAATGTGTAATGAATTACAGGAAAAACATACTAAACATCAGCACCGTGATGAATCCCAGATCCAAAGGGAAAAACATTGCTTTATTAAAATGATATTGAGGAAACAATTTACACAAAGCCAAGATAACCTCTCTGCTGCCAAAATCGAACCTCTACACTATGAAATTCATAAAATTTATACATTTAGCCCATCCTTGTATTAAGGGAATGGAGCTCAACTATCTTCTTCAAAATAGAATCAGTTACATTAAACTTGGACCGAATTTCTGAAAATAGGTGTTGAAGATGAACTCGTATCTCCTAAAACATAGCACCTGTTACAAAATTGAAAGAGGTTTTTGTATATATGGTAATGTTAAAGATAAACCTCTCTCAAATTTTTGAAATTAATTTCCAGTTTCGCGGAATCTATGCCACAAAAGCATCTCTAAAACAGAAAATCATTAAAAGTTTAAATATGTGAAAATAAGCTGTAAAGATCTAGTCACCTATCAAAATTCACAACACCTGTGAATAAACTGAAAGATTTTTTTGTTATATGGCTCGTGGTTAACAAAAACCTCCTTGGGGATTTCAAAATTACTTTCCATATGTTGTAAAATGGCACCGCACTAAACTGACTAAAACAGCAAAATAAATGAAAAATTTTCTTTGTTTTAATGTAGGCTCCAAATATCACTACATATCTCCCACATAGTAATGCATGTGCATAAAATGAAGGAGATTTTTGTTATTTTGTATGTGATGGACAAAAACCTCTTTCAATTTTGTAAAATTCCTGTCCAAACTAATTTTGTTGTAAACTTGTCCCTGTGTGCAGCAACTGACCGCAAAACATGCATAACCAAGAATCAATCATTCATTTTGATCATATCTTCTAATTTGGGAGCCAGTTACGGGAGTATGATATACCGTTGGAAATATTTTTCCAAACTTCTTCTGATGGAAACACTTGTGACATGTTTTGTGCTAAATATCATGTGAAAAACATATAACCAAACCAAACCTAGTAAGAGCTCATGTTGATCCTTGGTGACAGGCTACAAATACCGAAACTAACATAATCAAACATTGCTCTACTCATGGTTTACAAACCCAGCCAATTTTTAATACAAAAAAATATTCAAGACTAATGCAAAATAACAAAAAATGCTCAAAACAATATTCTTCATCAAACATCTACCAATGCATAAACAATGAGGAGACAAGAGACACATAGAATATGTGACCAACTAGGGCCAAAACCTCTCCAACATGAGAGGAAAACCCAAAAAATATCTTTGTCTTATATAGACTTCAATTGAAGAATACCAATACCATGGCTTAGACCCTTGAATCAATGACCTCTCCAAGACCAATTCACAAGCCTCCTAGATTCAAGTTCCTTATTTTTCCTTGAGTCAACGATGATCAGGCTTATTCCTTCAATAACTTGACTATCATTCAAATTCCAGTTCCATGGATCAGATCTGCAGTTCTTGGCCCTCTTGCATAAACCCTAGAATGTGTGATTGAACAACCTTTTGAACCTTGATCTTATTCGCTTGGATGGTATGGACTCTTATTATAATTCGACATGTAACCTTGCTTCTCTTCTTCCTTGATTCGACTTCTTAGACAACAACAAGGTCTTAAACCTTTCTCGTAGTAGATAGTTCTTCCTTCCTTCGTAGGTATTGATCTATTAGCGCTAAAACAGACCCATAAACAACACCAAAATCTTCTCTCTTTGTTTCCTTCTCTTGGTTGGTTACCTTCGCACTTCTTATTACAGACTTAACCAAATTTTCTTGTCCACAAATGGAGGATGAGCTACCCTATATATAGTGTTTTATCCATAAAAACACGTGCTAGGAAGCGTTAAGGAGCGCTAGGGGAACACAGGGGAGCAATAGGTGAAAATAATGCATGCAAATGAATGATTAAGATTTTGTGACAGAAAGTGTTAGTGAGTTCCAGGTGTGCTAAGGTATGTTAGGTAGTGTTAAGGCATATTAGAAGCCAAGGAAACATCCCAAGATGTGTCAGGTGCTAGGGTGTGCCAATGCATGCCATGAAGTGTTATGGAGTGCCAGGGAAGCATAAGGGAGCACTAGTTTCAAATGCAAGGAAATTAATGACTAAGATTGTATGACAAGAAGTATCAGTGAGTTCTATGTGTGCTAAGGAGGGGACGACAAGGTATGTTAGGTGTTGCCAAGAAATGCTAGTGTTAGGGCGACATGCTAGGGTATGTCAATGCCTGTTAGGGTGTACCAATGCATGTCAGGGAGTGTTAGGGAGTGCGACATAAAGAAAAAGGAAAACTAGTTCAAAATGCATGGAAATGAACGAATAAGAGTGTATGATAGGGAGTGTCAGTGAATTCCAAGTGTTCTCAGGAGGGAGTGACAAATTTATATGCTAGATAGTTCCAAGGCATGCAAGAGTGCCATGACATGTCAAGGAGTGGTATGGTATGGTAGGGAGTTCTAAAGCATGCCATGGCATGCAAGGAATGCCAACATGTGCCACATAGTGCCAAGGGATTGTTAGACATGCCAGGTGCTATGCCATGTCAAGATGTAAACTATGTTGCTTAGTTGTTTTATGGCCATGGTTAGATGTGAGCCTTGGCTTGGTAACTTCTTAAGTGAGATGAGCTAAGATTGGGCATGAGTATCCTAAGATGAGTTATAGGCCATTCTTAGGTGAAAAAGGGATAGTATAGTTGTAGCAACTGTAACTTGGTCAAGATGTTGTAGTCGAGGTAGGACTTGGTTGGTTCCCAAGTCTTAAAACCAATAGGGGTAGTTATGAGGGCATGATATCTAAGGAGTGCCAGGGCATGCCAAGGAATGAAAAGGCGTGATAAAACATGCCAGATAATGTCAATGCATGTCAAGGATTGTTGGGGAGTGTGAGGGAATCACAAGGGAGAACTAGGTCAAAGTGCATGGAAACAAACGAATAAGAGTGTCTTCCAGGTTTCCCCAGGACAAAGTGTATTAGGATAATTTCATAATAGGACTTACAATAGGTATGCCTATGATTACAATAAGGGGATGGAAAAAACAATTTTAAACAAAGGGAGACTTTTGTCTAGGGACAACACTATTTTTCAATGACTTGGTTGGGTTCAAAAGTCACAAAAAAAAGCAAGGCGATCTATGAGGGCATGACAACTAGGGAGTGTCAAGGTATGCAAGGAATGCTGGGAAGTGATAACACATGCTAGAAAGTTCCAAGGCATGTTAGTCATTCCAAGACATGCCAAGTGCTAAGGCATGCCAAGAGGTGTTAGGTGCTAGGGTGTGGTGCCAATGCATGCTAGGGAATGCCAGGGAAACACAAGGGAGGACTAGTTTCAATTCCATGTAAATGAATGAATAAGAGTGTGTGATAGGGAGTGTTAGCAAGTTCTGGGTGTGCTAATGAGGCATTATGTTTCTGGTATGGTTATAGGTTACAGATGTTGTACTTGATGGAAACACCCATGGCAAGGGCTCTCAATATGATGAAAATTAAGATGTACGCAGGAGAACAGTTCAGAAGATGCGTACCCGCAGGTACGCCGTGCAAGGACCGCGTCCAGATATGCAGGTTACCCATTCATGAGGTGCGTACCCCCAGTGCACACACTTCAAGGAAGTAAAGCGCGCACACGTGGGGTTCCTTATGTTTAACCCTTGGTATTTAGCCGACGGTATTGTGTTATTATGGTTCTGGCCTGTGGTATTGTTTTATTTTATTTTATTATGAGCCCATGTCCTTGATTTGAGGAAGAGCTTGCCTATATAAAGCAAAGGAGATCATTTGGCTTAGTATGCTTTTGGGTTGAATATCTTAAGATCTGAAATATTTGGGTTATTGTTTCAAAAAGCTTGATCAAATTTGGGCATCTGTCTAACTGTAGCACACTGGTGATCTGTAAATTCAACCCTAATATGATGTACGCAGGTGTTTAACGGTGCCTCTGCGCAGGTACGAAGAGCAGAAGAAGGATAAGTGCGTGGGTACGCAGGGGCGACAAAGGCGCAGTGCGTGGGTACGCTAAGGTGATGAAGGAGCAGTGCGTGGGTACGCAGAGCGACGGTGGTTCAGGTGCGTACTCACAGAAACAGTACGCGGCGCGATAGTGTCTTTGGGTGCGTGCCTTCAGTGAAGTACGCGGCGTGATAGTGTATTTGGGTGCGTACTGTACGCAGCACAGTAGAAGAAGCAGTGCGTGGTCACGCAGTGCAGCAGAAGGGCTCTGCGGGTATACACAGAGAAGCAAAGGGTGAAGTGCGTAGCGACACAGGCCAGTAAAAGGAAAACTGCGTATCTGACTTAAGATCTTTTGTTGACTGAATTTTTCTATTGATAAAGTGTTATGGGTTCAATTCTGTTATTTTGATCTGGTTACTGCAGCTGACTGTAATTTATATGTACTTGATGATCATTTGATGTATATGGATCCAGTTTGAAAATTTATGAAAAGTGGTCCTTGTAAAGAAGTAGGGGGTTGTAGCTCCCTTCCAAGTGAGACTGGAAAACGAGAGAGAGTTGTAGCTCTCTGCAGGTTGCAGCCTGCGTACTGGTAAAGGACTACACCAGTACAAGACCATTGTAAAAGGAGTTTCT
>APFE030551816.1:0-15835 GCA_000404065.3 Pinus taeda | reverse complement strand
AACCTGTATAGAGATCTCTTTTCGTCAAAAAAAAAAGATTACATTCATGTAGTTAGTTTTTCATTGATTTTTATTGTGTCATACAAACATCATTGGTTTCACTCCCATATTTACCCTTGACTTAAAGAACAACCATTAAAATCAAGCGAATCATTAAAATAAACTAGAAATTTAATGTTGTCATCAAGAAGCACCAACAATTTTAGGTTTATTAGGGCCTTGAATTAGGTGAGAGGAGAGTTAACTCTCTAACGCGCTCAAAATTAAAAACATAGAAGTTTGATTAAAGGGTGAAATCCAATAGTGTTAGGGAGATCGAGAAAGCTCTGTAACTGGGAGTAAAGCACGAGGAAGAGTGAAGATAAGGATGAGAGATACCCCCTCTCTTACTTGTCAGATCCTGCCTCACAATTGTTCCGCCCGGCTTCTAATACGAGTTGGTGACCATAGTTTCCTATCCTAGGGATCACACAGGTGGCTGCAGAGGGGAATCTTGTGGCACCTGAGGCTGACGTTGTATCATGTTCAACAGTAATTTTGCAGGGTAACCTTGGGATGCTTGGGTGCTTGCACCAACAAAGTTTGTTGTCTGGAGGTTAGCCTAACTGCCTCTGATACCTTCTCTACTAGTCCTGGGGTGTAATTACCCTAGTCTATTTTCGGAAGGCCCTTGTTATTAAATTTCTTGTATTTTGGTGTCTGGTCCTAATCACCCGAAGTGGAAATACTTGAGAGTTGTTTGATACCTGATATCTTTAGGGACTTTTAGTGAGTGTTCTTTGCTCATAGCTAGCCTAGCTTTATAATTTTTTGAGTCTTTAAGCAGATCTTTTAAATAATTCAAAGTGGCTGATTGACCATATCAACGGTCTCAGAGACTTTGAGGGCTATCATGTACGAGTCCTGAGCCTTCTCCTAGAAGGTGTAGGAGAAATTCTACCAGTGGTTTTCAACCAATGGCAGCAAGTGCATCAGAGATTGATCCTCCACTTGGGGTCATTAATTCACAAGATAGACCTGGCACCAGTAGAGAGTTAGAGAGGAACACACCAGTTCTTTCTCAAGTACTTTTTCAATTAGAAGATCATATATAATTTGAAGAGATTTCAAGGTCAGTTGTAGCTCCGAATTCACCTCTTCCTCCTAATCATCCAGATGTTCTATTGTACTTCGAAACCCTGAATCATAGGCCTTCGAGCCCAGGTTTACATCCATCTATTTCTTCGATGACCACTACCAGAAGCATGGCATCTACAACGAGTGTTGAGAGTGTGCAGACTCCCATATCTGTACAAGGAGGAGGAACTATTTCAATCCCTTCTATTACTCCCAGCACGACTATATTTGGGTCTACTTCCATTCTGTCAAAGAGTGGAAGTTCTCAGGCTACTACATCTAGTTTTGGATCTATCCCTTATGGAATGTCGTCTCATGGGATTCCTTCAGTTCATTTGAACATACCATCGACCACCTCCACATCCATGATGAGTGGATCAACTTCTTTTCAAGGTTTCCCATTTGGAACTAGTCATATACAACACTTCAATCCAAGAGTAGGGTCAATGCATTTTTCCTTTACAAGTCAAGGTAATAACCCATTCCAGAGTTGGACAAACCCCACGGTTAGTGGATTAGGAGCTAGGAATCAATTTTATTCTAGCCAACAAGGAAATGTGTTGTATTCTTCAGTTAATTCATTCCATAATTTTCCACCCTTTTCTAACAAATGGAATCCTTATTAGGGGCTATCAGCTCCTTTTAACACTTTGTTAGGGGGTAATTGCACTGGTTATGGAGGATTTTCGGTAGGATTTGGTAAAACTCTGAATTTTTCTGAACCACAAGGAGCACCATTTGGTTTGGTAGGCTCTATGAGTTACTTCAGAAAACCTAGTGTTTTTCAAAATCCAGGTCATTTGTTTCAGACCTTTGGGAACCCCATCTGCACTGGATGGAATTTCCAAGGTTTGCCTCGAATCCCTTTTCTGGCCACACTAGACTTGCCAGACTTAACTAAATTGACAAATGATCTAATTTTGTACGATCTGGCTTGGCCTTTGGTCCCAACTAAACTTCCCTCAGATATCCCAAAATTTGAAGGGAAGAGTGGTGAAGATCCAGGAGACCACATAACCACATTTCACTTATGGTGCTCACCCAACTCCCTGATAAATGATTCAATCAGGTTGAGGTTATTTTACTGCACCCTAATTGGAAATGCAGCCAAATGGTATATAGAGTTGTCGAGGTGCACCTATACTTCTTTTTGTGATTTGGCTAATGTCTTTTTGAACCATTTTCAGTTGCTTGTCTGATATGAAGTGGAACTAAACTTCTGGCTAACTTTCAGCAAGACACCGCAACTCACATTCCAGATCACATCTAGGAATGGAGGAGGAGGAAAAGGATTATCAAAGCTAAATCCTGCCAGAGTTCTTTCTCAAATGGTTTCTCAAATCATTACAACCTGAGATCTCAAAGGATGTGTCTCTCTTTGGTGTTTATACAGAAGAGCAGGCCATTTTCAGAGCCCAACAATTGGAACTGATATATTCTCAGTCTGGGGTTCATCAGAAAATTCTACCTGATGCTCCTAGATCTAAGGTCAACTTACCCAAAACAAAACTAGGTCCCCCTGCCGACGGTATAGTCGGATCAATTGATGTTAATGCAGTGAACCTACTGAATCAATTATAGCAGTTGTCTCTACAAACAACTTCTTCTACCCAAGAAGCACCATTTGTAACTACACCTTCCCAACCTACCTCTATAAACGTCATCCATACCACTAGCCCCAAAGGAAATCAACAATCTAATGGGAAGAGGAAGGGATGAGGTAAGAAGAAGAACCAAGAAGGAAAAGGTAATGCAAACAAACCCAACAATGATGCTAGAGAGGGTAGGAAAGAGTCTAAGAAAAAGGTAAAATTTCCATGCAAATTATGCAATGGAGATCATCTAACTCACCTCTGCCCTAAGATGCAAGATGCTCAACACTTATTAGTACAGCAAGGGTCCTCTAGCTCCCAAGCTGTTCTAACTAACCCTTTTCCCCAAGGGTAGAAATTACTTGTTGGTGCGAATTCTAATGTTGGTACCTCCGCCCAGGGCAACCAGGAAGGGAAATTTGGTCATATGTTTATATGATGAGCTCTCATATCAACGTCGCTACGTGAGCATGTGATTATGGTGAATCGGAAACATCTAAGGCTAAATTTGTTCTCAAAGGCACAAAACCACTTCATATTGATCAGCCCTCTGTTGATTCTATACCTCAGAAACTGAATGCTCTGCAAAGTGCTTGACTATTAACCCTAATGCAAGGGCAACCCAAAACTACTCGATTGTAGAAGATCTGGCTCAAAGTCCTTGTGCCATGTCAACATTGGAGTTACTCTACACATGCCCTACTCAGAGAAGTGCTTTGCTTTCGGAAATCAGCGCAATAGACCCAAAGAATTCTTTAGTGCTCACTTTTGATATGTTGAATGTCAAAAATAGACTTCCTCATGATATGGCTTTCTAGATAAAGTCCACATACCAAAAGATCAATTTTTTTTGAACTATTATAGATGAGGGAGCTTCCACATGAGTGATGTCTATGTCATGTTGGAAGGCCATTAGATCACCTTTAGTTGTTCCTTCACAGACTCATTTGACGACATTTGATGGACATTCTCATAGGCCACATGGGATTATCTCGACCTTTCCTATTAGTGTTGGGGGAAAGGTAGTGAATATTGAGGTAGAAATCATCGATGTGAACCTAGATTATAACCTCCTCTTAGGCAGGAATTGGATTTATGAAATGGATGCCATAGTTTCATCATTATTCTGAATCCTTTGTTTTCCTCATGAGGGGAGGATTGTTAGAGTTGATCAGTCAGATTATTCTCCAGGTGGCTCTCATGCAACTTTGGATTCTACCGTTCCATTGGTGGACAATCCCCATCAACCTAATTAGAATTTAGGAGTTGGGATGTACTCTTTTTTAATGGGTATATTCGACGTCCCTACTCCTACAACTATAATTAATGCAATTTCATCCTCTAGGGGACCTTCCTCGAAAGAGTTCTTTCAAACTCATTATTTTTCAGACCCTTGGCCCTTACCTTCATCTACCACTACCTTAGATGGAGGTTAGGTAGGTGGAATGGCATTTCCCATGTCTGCACCGGAACTCGCTTATCAATCTATCATTAAATTTGCAGACAACCATCCCCCTCCTTTTTCACTACAGAAGTTAGATGGCGATGTGGCTCCAGCTTGGACCCTTGATTTGACTTAAGCTCTGGATTGCTTGGATATAGTCTTACCATCAGAAGAATCAATTTTGGAAGAAATGATCGGTGTGGATCGACCATGGGATGATTTACATCATCTCCTTCCATTGCGTGAAGTTGAATCTAGTTTGTCCAATCTGTTTATTAGTGATGTTTATACAGTTTCAAACCCTTTGGCTCCAGCACAATTTTCTGTTGAAGGTAACATGTCAGTTATCTCATGAATTATGCCTGTGAACATCTCTAGGAATCCTAACATAATCGAAAATGTCTTCATTGGAGCTGACATTTCCCTTGAAGAAATTCAAATCTACACCGATCTCTTCAAAGAATTTCGATATGTGTTCGCTTGGTCTTATGAGGAAATGCCTGGAATTGAACCATCTATATTCCAGCATGACATCAAGGCATACGAAAATGCCAAACCTATTCATCAGAAACTTCGACCAACCATCCTCGGAAAGCAGCACCTATTAAATTTGAAGTTGAACAACTGCTTAAGGTGGGTTTCATATACCCCGTTCCCCTAACTGAGTGGGTTTCCAACCTAGTCCCGGTAGATAAGAATCAAGGAACGATCCAAGTATGTATCGACTTTAGGAATTTATATAAAGCCTGTCCAAAAGACAATTAATCCACGCCTTTTATTGATCAAATTGTTGATGAATGTGTGGGCAATGAATTTTTTTCATTCATGGACAGATTCTCTGGTTATAATCAAATTGTTGTCCATCCAGAGGATCAACACAAGACAACCTTTATTTGTCCTTGGGGCACGTTTGCATACAAGAAGATGCCTTTTGGCCTTAAAAATGTTGGAGCTACTTTTTAGTAGACCATGTCTTATGCTTTCCATGACATCAAACATGTTATCAAAGCATACTTGGATGACTTAGCTACTCGTTCTCGTAGGAGAGTTGATCATCCTAGGCACATTCAGTTAGTCTTTAAGAGATGTCATTTTTCTAAAATCTGGTTGAATCCGAATAAGTGTGTTTTTGCAGTCACATCCAGTCGGCTATTAGGATTCATTGTATCAACTGAAGGGATTCAAGTTGATCCTTTCAAGGTTGAGGCAATAATTTAGTTGCCTCCCCCGTATTCCATTTGTCAACTTCAAAGTCTCCAAGGAAAGGAAAATTTCTTTAGGATATTTATAGCAAATTACGTCGAGATCACCAAAGGATTTATGTGTTTGCTTAAGAAAGTAGTTCCATTTTTATGGGACGATTTTGTGCAATTATATTTCGATGCTTTGAAAAAATAATTAACCTCTGCTCCATTATTGAGTCCACCAGATTATGGCAGATATTTCCTTTTGTATCTCGCTATGGTAGAATCAACCATCAATATGGTTCTGGTTCAAGAGGATGATGCTCTTAGTGAGCATGTAATATACTACTTGATTTGAGGCTTAGTAGGACCTGAGCTACGCTATTCTCCCATTGAGAAATTGGCCTTGGATGTTGTCCATGATGTTCAGTGGCTTCATCATTACATTATGCTTCAAAAAACATTCGTCTTAGCGTCTGTCAATCCTTTTCAGTTTGTCCTCAGTAGGTGAGTGATTGGGGGAAATTATAATCAATGGATTGTTATTTTGCAAGAGTTCGATCTCAAATTCTTGTCAGCTAAATCTAAGAAGTCATTAGTTTTTGTGGAATTGATTTTGGAGTTGCCTTGTGAGGAAGCTATTGTTTATGAGGAAAATTTTCCTGATGAACATTTATTCCTCATTTCTTCACAGGATCCATATTACAAAGATAATTATATATCTCCAGACTTCGAAGTTTCCACCTAATTTCTCCAAAGATGAGTGTCAAAAGTTACGTCGCCTTGCCAAAAGCTATGTTATTATTGGTGATAAATTATATTGGAGAGGGGTTGACTCAATCCTTAGGCGTTGCTTAACTTTGGAAGAAGTCGATTAAGTACTTAATGATTGCCACAGTGGAACTTTTCGTGGTCATCTACCAAGGTTTGCAACAACCCAAAAAAAAAATTGAGCATGATACTTTTGGCCTTCAATTTTCAAAGACTGTATTGAAGCAATCAAACATTGCCATCCTTCGTCAAGTTTATACTCGGAAAATGCGTGTGCATCCAGCTCCACTTTTTCCTGTTATCACTGTCGGTCCATTTACAAAGTGGATCACTGATTTTACTACTTGTAATCCACCTTCGATAGGGAATCACAAGAACATCATTGTGGCCATAGATTACTTTACGAAGTAGGTTGAGGCCATGCCTACTTTCAAAAATGATAGTGAGACAGCAACCTTGTTTCTCTTCAACCAGGTTATTTTATGATGTGGTATCCCAAGAGAGATTGTCACTAACCATGGCAGTCACTTCAAAAATCCACTGATGGTCAAATTGGCTCTCAAGTTGTGCTTACAGTAGGAGCATTCATCTCCATATTATCCTTAGGCCAATGGCTAGGTTGAAACCATGAATAAGTCCCTTAAGACCATCCTACAAATGACAATTGATAAAACTTGATCCAATTGGCACATCATGTTGTATCCAGCACTTTGGGCATACCAAACCTTAGTTAAGACTGCCACTAGTTTTACTCCTTTTCAACTAGTTTACGGGTTGGAATCTATCTTCCCTATCGAATGTGAAATTCCATCCCTTAAGCTAGTTGTAGAACTTCTTCTAGAGACATCTATTCTTGAAGAATGCCTTGTTCACTTGGAACATCTTGATGAGTAGCGTCGAGATGCAGCCATAATAAATGAAGCCCATAAGAAGAGGAATAAAACTCAATATGATAAAGATGTCCATCCTCGGGTTTTTTCAAAAGGTGACCTTGTCTTAGTCTATAACCAAGACAAAGATGCCTTGGGGGCAGGAAATTTCAAATCTATGTGGTATGGTCCCTTTATAGTCAAGCGTGTTTTGAAAAAAGGGGCTTATGAATTAGTTGACTTTGAAGGCAACAAGCTGGCAGAGCCCAAAAATGGGCTCTACCTTAAGAAGTATTTTTCTTAGGCTTTGGCCGAGCAATTTCTTGTTTGTATATAATGTATCTTTGTACATATCTGTCTGGAATTTTTTGATATCGATATTTTTTTAATTTTCTTTGGCAGGTATTGATGGATGATTTGATATATTTCAGATACGTCAATGGTGCAAGTCGGCACACTCGGAATCTTGCTTCCGCGGCTTGGGTGATTTATTATCCATTTGGCTAGTTGATGGTCTCGAGGGGAGTATGTATTGGCCCTGATTCGAACAAAATTGCCGAATATACTATCATTATTAATTTACTATTTGAAGTAATATCTTATGCATTTGATTCATTGGTAGTTTATCTAGAGTCACAACTGGTGGTGTCACAGTTAAATAAAACTTATCAGGTTCACGATCCTTATTTATATTGCCAATTTTTAAGAGTGAGAGTGTTGCAACAATCATTTATTTATATCACATATGTTCACATTCCACAATCTAATAATTCATTAGCAGACTCTATTGCTAATCACGCATTAGATTGGCACATTAATCATTCATCAAATTAAATAACATAAAAAAAATCAAATCTATCTATATATCATAAAATCGCTTGTATATAGATGAAGTGTTCAAAAATAATATACAACATTGGGATAGGATGCCCTCAAAATTTGGGCTTATGCCCATAATCACGTCCATGCATAGATAGATCTATCTATCAAGCTGGCTCAAAAAACTTAACCACAATGTTGGCTATACGTCGAAGTATTTGAACCCAGTCTCGTGATACCCCTACCACACGGCACTGCATCTCCTCAGGCAGATCCTCTGCAGCTATCATAGGTACCTGATGAGTTAGTCTCACCAAGTTTCTCTGACCAACATAAAGGACTCTTTCTGTCTCGGCTACCATCTCTTCTGCCCCTCTTCCATGACACCTATGCCTTGGAAATCCATCAGGTCTCACTGGAGCCACATCTGGAACATGGTCATTATATTTTTTTAGTATCTTGTCTCATCAAATTTTATTTTTATTTTATTTTTGTTTTTTAAGTTCATTTCATATTAAAAAATCCAAAAAATTTTAAAAAAAATCACAAAAACTTAAAAATTGTTACCTATGTCCCCCCATGCCACATTTGGTGGTAACAATAAGTCTGGATCTCCTTGGAAGTCCATGCCAGCATATGGGTAGTCATCGACCACAATGATCTGTTGATCCCACCAAGTGAAAAAATCATCATCAAAGGTCGTTCTGGGCACGTCATCACCCCCAAGGCACTTCATCAGGTCTGCCCATCTACCCATCCATGGATCTCTAGGGATGCCGATGGACATTGATACTTTGGGCGTAGTCCAGTGCCTTCTCGAAGAAGAATGAACACAAGATGGTTCCATATACAAAATTCTTCGTTTGAACCTTCTGTAAAGAGGTCAATTGACTCTTCATGTTAGTCAGAAGAGGCATGTGCCAATCAAATACTGTGGTAAGACATTCCACTGCCAGGCTCATAGATACTCATGACGCCTAATGCAAGGAAGCTGACCCATTTACCTGTGCAATGGTAAATAGAAAAATCTTCAAGGATAGACTTTCCACATGTTTGATTTGAATTTGACTCCCAATATTCTTTGGATGTCCAAGGCAATATATATGGACATAGTCTTCCACCGAAAGACTACCTCTTGTCCTGCCTGTTGAGTGCACGACCTCCCTTCTTCAGGAAAGACCGGTAATGAAATACATATATTTGACCTCAATCTGTAGAGGCATCTGGTCAATCATGAAAGCATCATCCTTTGCGCTCTAGTAGTGGATCAAAAGTTCTAGCAAGCACGTATTGGATTTCATATTTAGCATTTGAAGAATTTGAGTAAGCCACAGCCTCTTAGAGCATCCAATGCATTTTGATCATTCATTACCTCATTATCTATGGAGGTATGCTCTATTTTCCTCCAAGTGATAGTCATCCTACAAAAAATTGAAGTTTCAACCATTAATTTATATCTTAAAACTTTAACTCGCATACACACCGGTTCCCTTTACACACAGTCGTGTGTAGGGCCATCGTATACGTGGGTTTCTGACATCCAACCCGTGTGTACATAGAGTTGAATTTTTGGACAGAGTTTCCCACTGTCAAAACTTTGAAAAATGTTTTAAAAACTATAATAAAGCATTACAAGTAGGATTTGAGGATTACCTGGAGACTTTGGGGTGATTTTAACGGTCCAATTGTTTAGAGGAAATCTTGCTTACTTTTTCTCCACAACTCTTTGCTCCAAATAGAAATGAAAAAACTGTGAATCCAAAAGTCATTATGTAACTTTGAAATTGCAAAATATTTTTTCAAAAATTGATTTTTGTCTCATGGATTTTTTGATCTGTGAGCTTGGATTGTCGAGAGTGGGTTGTTTTTACAGGAAATTTTGGAGACTTCTTCGAGATGTTGTTTCGGTCCCATGACCACTGACTCGTCATGGCAGGTATCATTCTCTCATTGGAATTTAGGTTAGGGAAAACCATTTTCCACTGCATCTTGCATAATAGCCTCCATTCAGCGATACATTAGCCATAGGGTCGACCCCATCATATCTTGGTCAGCAAACCATTTTCACTCGCCTGCTTTTTTTTGAATCATGACGCGATGGTAGAGCCATCCTTTACATGGGCATCTTAGTTAGATCCTCACTGACATTGGTTTCCCATGCTATTATACTGAGTAGGCTCGGGAGTCCTCTTTAGTCCTACCATGACTTATGCGTTGAAGACACATTCTCCTTTCTTCCATGATAATTTCTAGCCTTATACCCTAGAGGCTCCTTTGTGTTTAGTTGTACTATTGCATTGCATTTTGACTATTTGCACCTTTTAACCTTGAGCCGGCTTCACTTGGACTCATGTTTAAGCCACTTATTTGACCATGTCTTCTGCAAAATCAACCATGCAATCACTTAGCTTCTGCAAATTGATGCATCCTTTTACCCATGGAAAGAGCATCCCTTTGAGTGTCCTTGACTAGTTTCACCTCCCTGCATTGAGCATAGGAATGTTACCCTCCCAGGAACTAGATCATATGTTTCTCTGGCACTCGTTCTTTCCACTGTACTATAGCATTCTTTTATTATTTTTCCAACTTAAATAAAAAGACAAAAAAATTATATATTCTAAAAAGAGCGGGAACGGGATGACATTTCCATATTTTGTTGGCAACTAGAGTCAGTTGTGTTGCCCTTGAACAAAGCACTCAAAATAAAGTCTCTCCTCCATTGGGGTGGGATTTAGTTTGAATTAGGAGCGCCTTAACCTTTTTATTGAGTCGGTACTCTGATTTGTTACTTCTTCCAATCATATGGAGAGCTTGCTTATGCCTCTTGCATGACAAACTTATACAGAGTTATCATATGCTGCCATATAGTCATCATTAAGTCGTGCTTTTGTTCAAGGGAAGTAAGCCTGAGTCAGCCTCTCTAAAGGGAGAGGTATAAATAGACCTCTATGGGAATTCCTTAAGGAGAGGAGAAGAGATAGAGTTATTATATTGAGATTATCCCTTACTGAGTCTGATGAATCCCTGTGCCCCATGCACTTCCCCAAGCTTGAGGAAACCCTTGTTTCCTTGATTATAGATATCCTTCCTTTTGCTTGAGATATCGTGGTTTTGGTGATGGAAGAAGATTGTTGAAGGCTGGGAAAGGATGAATCCGGAGGACGGTTCCTCTTGGAGCTAGAGAAAGGCTCAAGTGAATTCTCTCCATGTTATTTATAGCTTATTGCAATAAAAGAAATGTTGTCTTGTTTCTGAAATTAACTATGTCTATGCATCAAATTATGTTTTAATTCATATTTGAATGTTGTTTTGATGTATGATCAATCATTTATTTATATGATATAAAGTCAATTTCGTGAATATGATTTACTTCTATACTGCTATGTATGTTTGAATTGAATGATTTTCAGGTTTGGAGAATATCGGGAGTTGCAAAGGGTTTGAACCCTGTGGGACTTGCTCGAACAAAGGAAATATGGGTACGATCACCCTTATGTAGTTTGATAATATAAGCATCTTGCCTAAGTTGTTTGAGTATTTCTTGTTGTAGTTTTCTTTTGCTCTTTTGGGGTTCAAACCCAAAGCCATAGGGTGATTTCACCCAAAACAAGAAGCCTATGCAAAACATTCAGATGATGAGGGCTGATCCTCACGAAGAGGATCATAACATAAATATTGTGTTGAGAAGTGGTATGAAAACTGGTGCAGATAAATATAAGCAGACTGAGGAAGATAGATGGGTGTGCAAGGCTACTGAGAAGGAAGTCAGTTTTGATCTTAGTTGAGCTAAAGAGACTTTCATGGAAACCAAGAAGAACTTCGCTGAGGTCTCCACCTCAGGAAGTCATGAAAAACTCTCAGAGACTAATGCAATGCAAGAAGTAGATCCTTCAATTATCACTACCTTTCTAAAGACTTGTATGAAGCTTATAGGTGATCAGAAAGCAGTCAAAGTATTGTAAGAGTTAACAAAAAAATGTACTAATAAGGAAAATACTCCTACAGAGAAGCACACAGTCAGAAAGATTGGTAAACATAAGGCATGAATGGGGTGCGATATGAGGCTAACTGTGTAGATAGGTGAATATAAAATGGATCAAGTAATCTTGGATCTAGGGTCTAATGTGAATGTCTTTCCTAAGGAGACATGGGAAAAGATGGGGAGACCTGCGCTGCAATGGTCTCCTATTCACTTGCACATGGAAAATCGGCAGAAGATTATTCCAATTGGCTGCTTATATGGTGTAACGGTGGATATTGAGGGTGTGAGTGCATTACATAACTTTGAGGTCATTGAGATAGTGGATGATAGTAACCCATACCCCGCACTACTAGGAATTGACTGGGATATTGATATGAATGGGGTAATAAACTTGAAGAAGTGGAAGATTTCCTTTGAGAAGATGTCACTCAGGGTTATAGTGCCATTAGACCCTACAGAAGGAGTGCGTTATACTGAACCAATGTGTGACTATGTAGAAAGTGACGATGACCTAGATCAGATATATAAGATACCAACGTAAGATGAGGATTGGATAAATCTTACAACTGATGGAAAAATTGCGTGGGACAAGGATAGATCCTACACCTCTGATTTAGATGAAGAGCTCAAACACTAGTAGAATATGCTACATGAAGTGTCTACGCTCCACTGCAACATGATGACTAAGTCGTTGAGGTGTGTCTCAATTGAGGTAAGAAATCTTCTATATTATGATGATTTGAATGATGTGGAGCTATTTTTGGATAATTTTGAAAGGGAAGCACTGAAAGAATATCGATTCCACACACTAGAATTAGCGTCGTGTGCTATGCCTCCCCGTTGGTGGGGTACGTACAAGGAGAGCTTTGTTAGATGGAAATAATATAGGAGAATGATGAAGTTAAGGTTTGGGTATGCTAATACTCGAATGATAGAAAAATACAGTGGGAAGGATGATCCATGTGATCATTTGGCACGATGGACTAAGGCCTAGGGGATTGAAACACAACCAGAATGGGTGCATATTTTCTGTCATACCTTAGATACGATCCCAATGAACTAGTATTTGGAGATGGAGCTTCGCCATTGCATGGCTAAATGGGACATTTTAAGGGAGATTTCTCTATTAACCTTCATATTTGAAGATGGTTTTGAGAGCATTGATGAGGTATTACAAGAAATTAAAGCAACTATATTCAGAACACTGAAGGAACCAGTAGAGTGGACTCAGCCAGATTGGAGCAGGCAGCTGCACCATGCACTGAAATTCTATAATGTGACTACTGAAGAAGAGGATGATCTGTAGAGTATTACCATTCCTGAAACTAAAGGACAATGCGAGGTCGAAGGACTGAAGGTGGCAAACCCAAATATTTCAGAGCCTTTAAGAACTCAACAGGTAAACATTGGGATTGAAGAAGAACCTAAGTTCACAAATATAGGAGACTATTAAGATGAAGATACGACTGATAAGGTAGCAGAGCTACTCTGTGAATACTAGGATTTGTTCCCAACAAGGGTTTCAGACTTGAAAGGGATTGTCGGATATTTAGGTGTTATTAAGATCACATTGAAACCGGATGTGAAGCCTATTAAGCAACGACCTTATCGAATCAATCCGAAATATAAGGAAAGGGTGTGCCTAGAACTGGATAAAATGTTGGAAGTTGGTATTATTGAGCCTGTAGAAGAATCATATTGGGTAAGCCCAATGGTGGTCCAAGAAAAGAAACAGAAGGGCAAGATCCGCATCTGTGTAGATTTGTGGAAGTTGAATGATGCTTGTGTGCATGATCCGTTTCTGACACCATTTACTAATGAAGTATTAGAGAACGTTGGCAGACAAGAGGCGTACTTGTTTACTAATCCTTTTTTAGGATATCATCAAATAAATATCGTGCCTGAAGATCGCAACAAAAAAACATTCATGAATGAGTGGGGTTGCTTCCAATATATAGTTATGCCATTTGGACTAAAGAACACACCTGCAATATTTTCCCAGGTATTGATAGTGACATTCAAGGAGTTCATTCATAAGTTCCTGGAGGTATATTTTTATGATTGGACTATGTTTGAGTTGGTAAACCGACATGTTGCGAGTCTACGACTAATGATGGATACATGTCGAAGGTATCAGATCATGGTAAAATTAAATAAATGTATATTTTGTGTGTCTTTTGCGATTTTTCTCGACCATGTTGTTTGTAAACAAGGATTGATGGTGGACCCTGTGAAGATCACTGTAATTGTGAATTTGGAAGCCCCTAGGAATGTGAAACAGATGCGCACAACATTGGGACACACTGGGTACTACAGGAAGTTTATCAAGGGGTATGTCCAGATAACCGTGCTAATGGAGAAATTGTTAAAGAAGGATGTGATGTTTTGCTGGGATAAAGATTGTCAGTGCAGCTTGGATGTCTTAAAGGAGAAAATGGTGAAAGCACCTATTTTGGTGTTTCCAAACTGGAGAAAGGACTTTCATGTGCATCTTGATGCCTCCTGCATTGTACTAGGAGCAATTTTAACACAAGTCAATGAGGGAGAGATTGATCATCTGATAGATTTCATGAAAATAAAGTTATCGAAAGTCAAGAATAATTAATACACCACAGAGCACTATGGGCTAGCGATGGTCTATTTGTTGCAGAAGTTTAGGCATTGCTTGTTGGGTAGACACTTTAAAATGTATACAGATCACTCTATGCTGAAGTACCTGGTCAAGAAGCCTATGTTTGGGGCAGAAGATATGTTGATGGTTACTATTGTTCTAGGAATGTGACTTTGAGGTGATTGTGAAGCCTAGAAGGCTAAATTTAGGTTGGAACCGTCTATCAAGGATTGAAATAGATGAGGAACTAAGTAGTTTGGAGAAAGGATTTCCCAACATGCAGCTCTTTGCGATGTGCATTGCGGACGATGATTTTTTTGATATTATTTATTTCTTAACAATGGGGTCAGATCAAGGAGGTTATTCCACTCAGAAAAAGGAGTTAGTAGTTCACGCTGCAAACGTTTTTGTAATTGTGGGTGATCTGTATAAGATGGGGTTGAATGAGATATTGCGAAGGTATGTTCTAGATTTTGAGTGCACTAATATCCTAGCTGAAGCCCACGGAGGAGTGGCAGGAGGTCACTATGTAGGGAAAGTGACCGCATAAAAGATTTTTTATGCTAGGTTATGGTGACCAACATTACATAAGGATTCTAAGGCACACTGCAAGGCATGCGATGCTTTCCAAAGAATGGGGAAGCATTTTGCGAAGGGATGAATTACCTTTGAATCCCCAAGTTTTGTTGCAGGTATTTGAGAAATGGGCCATTGACTTTATAGGTCCAATACAACCACCATGACAGAGGATGGGTGTGTGGTATATCATTATTGTAGCTAAGTATTTAACCAAGTGGGTGGAAGTGCAACCAGTGAAGGATTGTACAACAACCACTACTGTGAATTTTTTATTTGACTATGTCTTGATGAGTTTTGGATTCCCTAAGATTTTGATGAGTGATATGGGTAAGAATTTATTGAATGAAATTATCAGCGTGATGATTGAAGAATTCCAGGCATATCATTAGAAGAACACACCCTAGCACCCACAAGCAAATGGAGCTGTGGAAGCTTTTAACAAGATTTTGGAGTAGGGATTGACGAAGGTATGCAATGCGCAGAGGAATGATTGGGACATGCATGTACCTACTATGTTATGGGCTTATAGGACAAGCTACAAGAAGTTGACACGTCAAATGCCATTCAAGTTGGTCTATGGAATTGAAGCAGTAATGTCGATGGAGTATATAGTGACAAGTTTATGGATTGCAGCCTTGACTGAGATAGAAGACTGTGAAACCTTGGAGGAATAACTCACGTAGATCATGGAGTTAGAAGAAGACCACTTCCTTATAGGATTTCACCAACAAGTGCAAAAGGAACGTGAGAAGGCATGGCATGATTGGCCTATTAAGCTGTGCACATTCAAGGTAGATGATTTGGTGTTGTTATATGACAACAAGTTCATGAATTTTCCAAGAAAGTTTCAAATGCACTAGTTGGGGCC
>APFE030551811.1:2085-17536 GCA_000404065.3 Pinus taeda | reverse complement strand
GATATTTCACTAAGTTAGACTTGCGCAATGGATATCATCAAGTAAGAATTGAAGAAAGTGACATTTGGAAGACAGCGTTTAAAACCAAACAAGGACTCTTTGAATGGCTTGTGATGTCGTTTGGTTTGTGCAATGCACCTGCAACTTTCATGTGGGTAATGGATGATGTCTTGCGTCCTTTTCTTGATGATTTCGTTATTGTCTACTTAGATGACATCTTAATTTTCAGCAAGTCTAGAGAAGATCATTTCATGCATGGTAGGAAAGTACTTGATGTTTTGAAGAAGAATCAGTTATTTCTTAAAATGTCAAACCGTGAATTTGGAAAGACTTCTTTGGTTTATTTGGGACACATAGTAGGAGGAGGTGCTTTGAGAATTGATCCTGCTAAGATTGAGGCTATTGTGAAGTGGCCTACTCCCAAATCCATTACAGAGGTAAGAAGTTTTTTGGGTGCAGCTCAATATTGGAGGAAGTTCATCTCTAACTTCTCTTCTATAGCAGTTCCTATGCATGCAGTGACAAGTGTGAAGCATGCTTTCCAATGGGGAGGCCAGCAGCAAAAATCTTTCGAATCTTTGAAAGAGAAGATTAGTTCAGCTCTGGTCCTTGCATTACCGGATTTAAGACAGCCATTTGAGATACAAACCGATGCTAGTGATTATGCCATGGGTGCAGTTCTTCTACAACATGGTAAGCATATTGCTTTTCATTCTGAAACTTTTAATGGTGTTGTTGTAAATTATCCTACCTATGATAAGGAGTTGTATGCATTGGTACAAAGTGTCAAAAATTGGAAACACTATTTGATGGGAAAAGAAACTGTTATACATACCGACCATCAGCCCTTATAGTACTTGCAATCACAAAGAAAGTTACAACAGTCACGACACTTCAGATGGATGGGCTTCTTGCAACAGTTCCATTTGGTAATAAGATACAAGAAAGGTACTCTGAATAACGTTGTTGATATGCTTTCAAGGCCTATTATTGGTGCTATTACTTTACTTAAGAATGATTCCATTGTACATGATAGTTACATAGAACAGTATGCATCTGATGATGACTTTAAAGATGTGTATGCTAGCTTGAGTAAAGGGAATCATGTAGAGGAAAATGACTATCACATGCATAACAATTTGCTGTTTCATTTGGGAAAGTTATGTATACCACAAGGGGAGAGAATAAATGTCATAAGAGAAGCTCATTTTTCTCTTATTGCTGGCCATTTTGGTGTAAGCAAAACAGTTGCACATCTATAGAGGTATTGCTATTGCCCTCGCATGGTAGATTTTGTTTCAAGGTTCATAAGAGGTTGTTCATTATGTGCTACCAGCAAGCCTAGTAATAGGAAGCTTGGATTGTATACTCCTTTGCTGGTACCTTCTAGACCATGGGAGAGCATCTCTATGGATTTTGTAGGAGGTTTGCCAAAATCTAGAAAGCAACATGATTATTTATATGTAGTAGTTGATCGTTTCAGCAAAATGTGTATACTTATGCCTTGTAAGAAAACTATAACTGTTGAACAAACTACTGAATTATTTTTTCACCATGTATGGATTCACTTTGGTTTGCCTACTTCCATTATTAATGACAGGGATTCCAGATTTGTGGGGAATTTTTGGTCCAACCTATGGGAGATGATGGACACAAAGTTGAAGAGTACTGCTTTCCATCCGCAAACAGATGGACAAACCGAAGTTGTGAACAGAACCATTGTGCACCTCTTGAGAGGATATTGCAGCAAGCATCCCAAGCTTTGAGATGAACATTTACACTACATATAGCATGCTTACAACCGTGCCAAGCACTCTTCCACAAACACCTCACCGTTTGAAGCTTGTTTTGGTTACTTGCCCAAATCACCTCTTGATTTCATTCTTGAGAAAGATGTTGCCATTGAGGGACAGTGATATTGACAAAGCTCGTTCATTCCTTGAAAGAATTCAGCAAATACATCAGCAAATTCAAAAACAGCTTGAGAAGAGTCAAGGCAAGTACAAGGAAAGACACGACAAGCATAGAGTCGATCACAAGTTTCAAGAAGGGGATGAGGTATGGTTGTACATTAGTAAGGAAAGAATGCAAGGAGAAGGTAAAAAGCCGAAGCCTATTCGTTATGGTCCATTCAAAATCTTCAAGAAGGTTGGAAATAATGCTTTTCAATTAGATTTGCCTTCCTACATGCAAATGTATTCTGTTGTTAATGTGGAGAACTTACGTTTGTATGAACCTCCTTTGATCGTTGATCATGAAAGCGTTGTTCAGCTACCATCTATAGAAGATTTCTCGCCAGAATTCTTAGATGAGCTGAAAGAAGATACAACCCTTGATAGAAGGACACGCACTTCAAGGAGGGGCAATGTAGATTATGTTCGGGTTGGTTTCAAAGGCAGCAAACCGAACAAGGCAAAGTGGATGGAGGTGGACAGAATGAGGGCGTTGTACCCTCACCTCTTTAACAGGTAGTTGAAGGCTTTTGGGGTCCAAAAGCTTCCCAATGGGGAGGCGTGATCAGGGGCTCATGTCCCAAGTGTTGTAAAATGCTCAAAAATGAAAGTGCTCAGAATTGGCTCAAACCTGAACGACCGGATAGAGCTCGTCCTCCTGATTCCGGCGCCGCAAACGGTTCGAAAAACGGTCGTCGTATGAGAAAGTTATGACAAAAACAAAATCGCCCAATAACCCTTAATTTTTGAATTTTCAAAAAAAAAATAAAAAAGAATGTTCCATAGAATATTCCTTGGAATATTCCATGGAATATTCTTTTTGGGCAGACCAATCAGAAGCTACCACGTGGCAAGCTTAGAAGCCGCCACATGGCCCAAGGTGACGTCAGCATATGGGGATATGTATTTGCAAAATTTTTGGGTCAAACGGTGGTTTGAACCCGCGACCTCATACAACCAAATCTTCCGCCTTACCAACACGTTATACGGGCAGATCTTGCTGAAGAAACGGGACAAACGTCATTTTAAGTTTTCAAATTGCATTGGGCGGGAAATGAAAGGGGCCAGCCCCCACACCATATGACCACAGCCCTTGAACCGTGGGCCAAACTCCTAACTGTCGGCACAAAATCCGAGACAAACAGCCAGCCGAGATTTGCGGACACATGCGGGCAGTTAACTAACAGTCAGGAATTGGAGGAGATTTTGGCGGAGGCGGTGATTTTGGCAGACCCGCCATAATTGGCAGAGTTAACTGGCCGTAACTAAAGTTAGCTGGAGTTTTTTTAGGGAAACTGGTAGTTGGGAGTAAATGCCATAACTTTGGCTAGCAAAGTCGGTTTTGGACGATTTTTTTTTTTTATTTTGGGTATTTTCGACCTTCTGGAGCCATTGGTACAGGTCTTACAGCATTCTGAGGTCATTTGCAGAGGTTTTGGAGCCGTGGAAGTTCTAGGAGCCACCAGGGCCCAGTATTGTGAGAACTGTATAGGGTTGCAGGTATCCATTGGAGGTGAACCAGCAGTCAATCCTGAAGGATTCAAGTGTTCTGAATCCGTTTTTACAGTCTATTCCACCTGTAGAGACTTCTATTCAGCTGTATATTCATTTTGAGCATTTAATTAAAACGAGGACAGGCCCATTTGGGAGCCTTGGACCCAGCAGAACCTAACCCAAGAGGGGTGAACTGCTTCATCAACTTCTTTTGCATCTCTAGTTGATTTATTTTGCAGAACAAATTCGTTTTAATGTGTTAAACAGTAAAAGGAAATGATTCTGCTATGCTTAAATGGATCATGAACAGCTGAAAATTTCATTTGTTTCTTTACTGCAAGACATGGGCATCTTTTAAACATGTTTATTACTGAATTGAATACCTTGTAAACCATTTACAAGTAGTTTCAAATTCAGATCAGCCTATAAGAACGAATCTGGTTTGAGAGGTGAGAACTAATGAGTAGGGTAAGTTCAAGCTAGGCTTTTATCCACAAACTTTATCATGTCTCAGCCAGTATTTTTTGCATTTTATCATTATGTCTCATGCTCTTTATTTTCTTTCTATTGCATCAACCTCCTCAGGAAAAGTTTCCAAGTCCCTACTCAAAATGAGGAAAATCGAGAACCAATACAGGTGACAAATAGTAATCGACCTGAAGATGGGATGTGTGTACAAGGGACAGATGGAAAGTGTCGAGTATGGATTACCGTGGACACACAACATCAATTAGTGCCTCCTATTTGTGCCACTCCTAGACAGTCAAAAGAAAGGCTTAAAGAAAGGTCACACTATACTAGGGGAAGAAAATAACCACAAAAGTGAAGCATGGAAACAAGAATACAACCAAAAGCATTCTATCATCCAATTCAACCTATGATTCATACTAGAATGCCCTTGAACATTAAATGAAATCACTTGACGATAAGAATGGTTAGATGCCTTATAATAGATGGCCCACCTTCATCTAATGCGTAAGCTAGATGAAATAAAGCACTGACTAGAACATGGATGTAAGGCCTTTGAGGTTAACTGTTTGTGGATCATCATAAGGCTATTGGCTAACAAGTTGAACAAATAGGAGAAAAAATTCTCCTAGGGGGTTACCTAATTGAGTGGGTAACATTTGGCTCCAACACGAGGACACGTATTCACCATAGAGCACATGGTCCATGTGCTCGAACAAATAGTACATGAGAATCCTATCAATCCCTAGTGCTCATAAACCTACTACTTGTATCACTGTAAAGAAACTACTAGTAATAAAAGGGCAGGGAGCTAATTGTCACCCTATGAAAAGGAAAAAATAAGAATTTCACCTAAACTTTGAAAAAATAATAAAATTATCTAATTATGAAAGAAAATCGGCATGAAGGAAACAACAAAGGACGCAAAATCAAGAATGCAAGACACATGCTCCTACCTACTCTGACATGTTATAAGCAAGGGCGACATATAACCAATGAAGCCAGCATAGTATTATATTAAAATCAAACACTCTATCTGTATGCTTAATCATGAGATAAAACAATGAAATGTCACAATTAGCAATTATCATCTCACAATGTTGAAGGATAGGATCAAACCCTTGAGAGCAGGTTGTGGAAAATTTACAATAAAACAACAATGGCCCTATTGGAAAATGTAACTAGGTTCAAAATTATTATTTTATTTAAGCATCTTCTTTGTGCTCATTATTATTTGTATTGTTCAAAGCCAAATGCTTATTTATAGCATGGAAAAGGAATTTCCAAATATGTAATTGGGGTCAAAATTGCCTCTAGATGCCAAGTTAGCCCTGCCCCAAAAAACATGTCTATTCAAACCCCTCTGGACAGTATAAATGGAGGACGTGTTGAGCTCATTTGGAAGCAAACAATTCATGTGATATGTTTTGAAATATCGCAGAGAGGGACAACGAAGAAAGGAGGGCCAAAGTCTGAAATTGACAAGAAGAGTTTTTCTTGAGTTCGATTTGTGGAAGTTCTGCCTTGATACATTTCTTGATTGGAAGATTACTTTTGATGTTGTACATGATGTTGGTCTCTTGTTGTTGATGAATTTTCTATAAGGAAGGAGGGCTTCACTTGGCATCTAGAAGAAAGGAGTTTTTATGGTCATGGATCTTGGATATCTCACTTTGATCTGATTCTATAAGAAGAAAAAAAAATTGGGTTTTCCCCTTTATGTGGTTTTGCCCTAGGCTTGGAGCCTATACCTTTGTGTTCATTATTTTCTTGTGATCTTCATGTTTACATTTTGGTAATTGTTTGATGAAAAAAACATAATAAAGATTAATAAGAAGCCAACAAACTTCACAAACAATTATCAAAGAGAAATCTAACCTCATTTGCAAGCCTCTGAATTTCTCAACGTGGTATCAGAGCTAAGGTTTATAGTAGGAGAGGACTGAATATCACACTTTGTTGGCATTTGGATTGAAGTATTATGCATCCTTGAAGGATCTCCCTCTTTGTGGCTTTTATTGGACGAATTTCTACGAAATTACTATGATTGGAACGAGATTTTGGATCTCCTATGGATACAACGATTTAACCTTTGCAACATGAAGTAGACCTTGATCTCAAGCTTGCACTCACTGAAACTCAAATCTCTATGACCCTAATCACTATTACAATGGCTCGTTTCTATTATTGTAGCTCAATTCTAAGATCGCATTTCAAAGAGGCTCGCATCTGTGACTTATTCTATTGGCTAGCATCGCATTGTTTTTGTGACATGCTTGCTTTAAATCTCAAAGATCGTATTCATTCTATGGATCGCATTACTCCTTGATCACATTGCCCTATGGCTCGCAATCTTTTCTATGGTGGCAAGCATTACGCTATGGCTCATATAATTCTCTGTGTGATTGGCATGTTACATCTAAATGGGTCGCATTATTTTTACTATAGATCGAGTTAGCATTACAGTGAATTCGCTTTTTCTTTGTGGAAGCTCGCTCACATTCTGTGACTCGATACTTGTTATGGCTCTTATATATCCCTGTGATGGCTTGCATATATTATACAGTAACTGGCAGTAATCTTGACATTTTCTACAATGACATCGTTGCATTATACAATGGTTATGTGGCATCGCAAGGGACTGTTACTGTGGTGATACTTTGTTGGTCGTATTCTCTGTGCAATGTATGTGGCTCGTAGAGGCATCGAGTTGCATCGCATGATCTCAAACATACTATATTCTCTAGTCGTAATGATTGTTATACTCAGTGGCTCAAATCACAATAATATTCTTTGTGGCAACTCTGAGTAGCACCGCACTTATGTATGACCAGTTTTATGGCATCGCACTTACGTATGACCAGTTTTATGGCATCGCACTTATTGACATTGATTCTCTGCAACAGTGACATCACTCTTAGTGGATTACACTATGTGTGACAAAACACGACTTTGTGGCACCATATTACAACATTATCACTCGTATTTTGTGACTCTAAATGTCTTATAAACTCACATGTATTATCTATGCCTTTTACTTAAATTTTTAACATTACCATGAAATGACTCAAGATGCTTGAGAGTGGTTCCAGCCTCATCAAACTTCATATGGACAAAATTGAATTTCATATCTTATTCAAAATTTAGAAGACTTAACAGTTTTCAAGAATTCAGGATCAATGGGATTGTGGCATTTCATTAGATTATATCATGTATGAGGGTATATGATTAGCACTTAATCAAGAGCACCAAGCCCTATATGTACCCTAGTTTTGGTGGTGTTAATTGTTGAACTCCTTTGTCATGCCCTTACCAAAAACTTACCTTTCAATCAAGTCAAAATCATCGGTCAAGCATGTTAAGCTTTTTTTACCATATTTTAAGGCTTGGATTAGGTAGTTTGATCAAAATTGGGCAATGTTGACTAATATCCCTAGGGCCTAAATAATTGAGGTAGAGGCAAAGGCTAGACAAGAGGAGAAGAATCTAGATTCTATATGGTTGATGCATCTAAATGGTTGATGCTCGAATAATTAATCATTAATGTACAATGGATGCCATATCTATCTTGATTTATGTACAAATATGCATGCTTTCATATCTTCTACAACTAATTTGGTATTTTTTTTGTTTTTTTAATATAAATGCAAAAAATATATAAATATATATATAGTAGACGCTTTGCTTCCTAGATTTTTGGGAAATGACGCTTCCGCGTCCACACTTCCTCCCTGCTTCGTGCAACATTGGTTTGACAGTGACAGTGACTGAGAGAGATGGCATTGACTTCAACATGGCAATCAACCTTGGCATATCAATGACTTAGTAAGACAGTGACTTTAATATATGACAGTGATAGTGATAGAAGCCACAAGACTTCTCATCTATATATATAAGGAGGTTGAATTTTATTATGAAGTCAACCTGAAGTTTGGATTTGTATAAAGATTACCCTGTCATGGCATACATATTGTGAAAGTGAAAGAATAATTATATAGATCATCTAAAGATCGCGACTGTGTAAGTTGTGGAAGTAGAATATCTGAAGATCAATGAAGCTCATCTTTGTGCCACGAAAATTAAGATGTTGTCTCCTCTTTGAATGAAGTTGATAAATGTCAACTCAAGGAAGAAAACTAGGTCTCTACAAAAGAGGACAAGTAAAATAGGTACGTACAATTTTTGTGACCTAAGAAAATTGCTTATAGTGATTTATGTCATGGTGTTGATCATAAAAAGGTTCTGCATAAAAATAGAGACAGCGACATGAAAAAAATTGATGCTATGTTGTATATGAAGGATAGGTCTTGTAATCATATGGAATAAATAAAAGGCGTAACAGTATCACTAGGGTTTTGTGGCATTTTGCAACATTTGGATGACAAGTCTTTATGACTTTAAAGTGTCTAGTGTTTGCATAGAATTTGCAATTCTTGTCGTGACAGATCTTAAAGACCCTAAAAATCTAGGGTTTTGCAACTAACTCTCTTGTGTGGTTATAGAACTTTACAGTTTGTAAATGACGGGTATTGGCATCTAGGGTTTGTAAACCCAGCAAAGTATGGAATAAAAGGAGAAACCCTAGAAATAGAAACCCTAATTGATTATTTCTGTTGTGCAAGAAAAAGGAACCTAGTTCTTAAGAATGACAAGTATTATATCATGATGATGTGAAGACAAGCTTTGATGAAAAAGGGTTCAAGATTAAGAGTGAGTCAACCTTACTCCAAAGATAAGTATTTAACGTCTCCTTGATTATTACTAATGCCATTGTATTTATATTTTGTCTCCTTGTTCTTTCATAAGTCTTCTAATCAAGGTTACAGGTCAACACTAAGTTATATCTAAAGCTTGACTAAGCAGATGAAAGACTTGAAGGAACGTGGCATAGCATGAAGATTGTGAAGGAAGGAGCAGTAGAAGGCTATTAGATGGCTATAAGATCACTTAGCTTATATAAAAAGAGGAAGTTGCAAAGACCCTAATGGATACGATATTAAAGCTTGTTGATTGGTTTGTTCCTAATTGATGATTGACACCTGAAGTGCATAAACCAAAACTTTGTTACAATAGACCATGCAAAGGAATGTTGACCTCAAAAGGAGTTAGTAGCAGAAGAATTTTGCACCTTGACTAAAGGTTATTGTGATCTGGTAACTCCGATAATAATGGAATATGATTTGGCTCCCTAGAAAGGCATATTGCAAAAGTATATTCAGAGGCTGGAAAGATAGAAATTGAGATAATTTGATGAAATATATTAATGTACCTACAGTTGCATGGTTTAATCATGGAATAGATGGATTGTGTGGATACCATTCTTGATGGCTTGGACAAGCATGAGAGTAGAATTGATATTGGAAAGCCGATATGACTCTTTGAAGAATACGAGGCAAAACTCTGTTATAAATAGAAGACATGAGCTATGAGGAAGCTCGGCTCCTTGAAGATGACAGATGAACCATTTGATGATAAAGTTGTTTGAGAAGATCTAGAAAAGTCAAAGTGTGCTATGATCTAATGTTGTTAAGAGTCGAGAAACCCTGTCAAGTAGATAAAGTGCGAAAGAATTTGGCTTCGTAAAATGTTTGACATCCAGATAGGTCAAAGCTCAAGTATGATGTAATGTGAGAAAGGAGCCCTGCAGCTACAACTATATCTCCATAGAAGAACAAGTAGGTGATGTATTAATGAAGTATGAGACTTGCTAAGGATTGTGATGATGTCTCCCTGATTGAGAGGGAGTAAGAAATATCCTCCATGCTTGAGAAGTAAGGATCTCCTCCCTGATCGAGAGGGAGTGATGATGGACACCATATTCTCCATGTGTCATGCACTAGGCTAGGACTAACAACCATAAGTCTAGTGAAGGCACTGGGAAGGAGAATGGAGGATTGGATAAGCATCTGGGACCGGTACTTCTTGAGGATAAGAAATCCAAGATAGAAGTAATCCCATGGACTGACACTCTTTGAGGATTGGACAAGGTATCCAAGTTAAGTGTAGTCAAAGAGGATCAATATTCATTGAGGATTGGGAATCCAAAATAAGAATAGTCCTGTTAGGACATACCCGGTGAACATCCAGATGGGGTATGTGCCTTGAGAGGCTGTGGTGTTGGTGTCCATGTGTATGCCTCCCAACATTATGCTCTAATCTTGTCGAGAGTTAGAGCTTGTTATTCAAGGCCTTGATATGTTGCTATTTGACAATGTTGGTTATGATGTTGATGCTTAAAGATGGATTATCAATCCAACTCTTCTTATGAGATCCTTGCATCAGTTGTGTAATTATGAATACCTCCCCAGTTAATAGGGAATCTTGGACAATGTAACTAGGTTCGGTCTTCATAATTGAATATTTTATGTAAAAAAATGAAAAGAAAAAGGAATTTTATTTTTCAAGCATGGCTTTCATGCTCAAGTCAAAATTATTATTTTATTAAAGCATGTTCTTCATGCTCATTATTATTTGTATTGGTCAAAGTCAAAGGCTTATTTATAGCCTGGAAAAGGAATTTTCAAATATGTAATTTGGGTCAAAATTGCCTCTAGATGCCAAGTCGGCCTTGCCCCAAAAGACATGTATACCCGAACCCCACTGGACAGTATAAATAGAGGACGTGTTGAGCTCATTTGGAAGCACGCAATTCATGTGATATGTTCAGAAATATCGCAGAGGGACAGCGAAGAAAAGAGGGTCAAAATTTGAAATCGACAAGAAGGGCTTTTCGTTAATTTGATTTGTAGAAGTTTTTCCTTGAAACATTTCTTGATTGGAAGATTATTTCCGATGTTGTACATGGTGTTGGTCTCTTCTTGTTGATGAATTACGAGGAAGGAGGGCTTGACTTGGCATCTAGAAGGTTGGAGTTTTTATGGTCATGGGTCTTGGATATCTCACTTTGATCTGATTCTATAAGGAGAGAATTTTTTTGGGCTTTCCCCTTTGAGGGGTTTTTCCCTGGCATGGAGCCTATATCTTGTGTTCATTATTTTCTTGTGATCTTCATGTTTACATTAATTTGATAATTGTTTGACGAAAAGAACATAATAAAGATTAACATGAAGCCAACAAACTTCGCAAATAATTATCAAAGAAGAGAAATTTAAAATAATTTGTAAGCCTTCAGATTTCTCAACAGGCCCACCCTTGCTACAAACAAGGTTCTCACAATGCAGCCTTAGCATCTCAAAAAGGTGATCAATGTGACCTCTTTCACTTCCATAGATATCATCCCCAAAATACCGAGAAGGGATACTTTGTAACCTAAAAAGAGATGTGAAACTTTTTGAAAAAAGCAAAGATGAAAAGGGAAGGGCAGATCTAAAAGAAACAATTTCCTCAAATTTCAAGGTTTGTTGCATCTTTCCCTTCATCTTGAAATACATGCAACAAATTATGAATTGAAAACTCCCTCGCCCCATAGTCATTACAAAACCAAACATACAACTCTCAATTGTGCCCACTAGCATAGTTTGAGGATGGCATGAAGGAAGAGATGGTTGAAGGACGTCATTTTAAACTACTTGTTGCATTTCACGAATATCAGATTTGAAAAGGCACACCAAGTTAACTTGTCACATGGATAATTATTTGAACTAAACATGGAGACAGTTGAAGATCAATATTAGGAGGTAAAGATGATTCAAACAAATATGTGATCATGGCCTCCTCTTGTTGCCCAAAATCTTCATCACCGCCTGTTATATATGGTTGAAAGAGGTCACAAGAATCCTCTCAACATGACTTATGAAGGATGCTTGTCATAATAGAAATGATTCTATAGGATCATTATCAGTTCCATAAACTAGATCTTCATCAAAACAATAACAACTCCTATCTCATTCGCCTTTCTCCAAGTAAAAAAAATCATCAATGTTATTGTCAACCTCTAAAGGTTTAATAGGATCTTCCTTTTCCATGCTTTCAAAAGATGTATCATAGAAACCGAAAGCATTGAAAAGGTTATAGCTTACCTCTTCATACTCATGGGGAAGAGCGTCATCCTCAACAAGATCCCTTTTAGTGACATGGTCTTCATATGAACAGATTTATGAGAATCTTCACAAAAATCCTAATCTTCAACATGATCTTCCTCAATATAACCTTTTTGATGATCAAGAAAGACTTCTTCATCTTGCTCTTGTTAATCTTCTTCATCAATCTCAACTTTCTTCTTCTGTGTCTTGAGAATGATCGAGAATACCTTTTGCTTGAAGGGCCTTGGCCAAGTCTTGAAGGGCGTCATCATAACTATGAAATCTCGAAACCCAAACCTTGAGAATTTTTTCAATAAACACTTCAATAGAAGAATATGCTCTTTGGGTCATAGGAACACCTAATCCATTTCCTCTTATTTGCTTCAAAAGAATGAACAAGCAATCTTAGTAATGCATCATCAAGAATCACATTAACTCCTGAAGTGTATTTTAAGAATCTCACAACATGATGATATTTATGATTGAGAATTATTGAAAGGGGGATGAATCAGTAATTCAAAATTTTAATTTCTGCTCAACTTAATCTTCTTCTTATTTAGTTAATGATTTATGTTTGTGCTCCATTATTATTGAATTCCTCTTGCAAGTGTCAAAGAGAGAAATTTGCAAATTTATTTATCAAGTATTCAAAACATTCACACAACACACAAGAATAAACACATGAAGACACCAGATATAAGTGGAAACCCTGAAGGGAGAAAACCACAAATTTTGCACTCAAAGTGATGTGAAAGCAAGATGCAACTCCTTATTACATCATATTTTTGTAGGCTCCAACCTACAAGAGGCTCCTACCTCGAAAGAAGCTCCAACTCCCACAAGTTTTCTGCAGGCTGCGACCCACAGGAGGCTCCTACCTCAACAAGCTACAACTTGTTCCTTTTCAAGCTACAACATATAAAGGGGCAGAAATTCTCAATCACAATATCATGTCACAAATGTTGGTTACCTCGTTTACAGTTCTGTTGTCAAGTCTACCGCTGCACTGCGTCTCCTTTTCACTTTGTATATCTTCCCTTGCTACTCATCCACTTTCTTATGCAGATTGTTTTTCTTCCAAAAAGGTTCTTTTACCATTCCACATTGTATATTTTATAAGCAAGCCATCTTGGTTGTTTGTATTCTTTGCATGAATATGAAATGAAGCATTGTCTATTGGACTTCCAAAAACTGCTCACGAGCTTCTCTCTTCACTTTCAATTCTGAAAAAGTAATTTGTAATATAAAATAGAGCTGAATTAAAACAACTCAATGTTAGGTTCCAATAATACTAGTGATTCCCCCATTATTATTGTCACTGTAGCCCTTATTGTTATTGTTGTGCTCCTATTGTCCCCATATTGTTATTATTGTGCCCCATAGAAGCCCATTATTGTTATTGTTGTGCCCTTATATTATTATTGTTATGTTGACTTTGACTATATTGTGACCCCTTAGACTCCTATATATAGAAAGGAGGTTTTGTCATTTGTATCATCCAAGAATTGTTCATTTGTGTAATGTAAAGGAAGTTGCCCCCTCGAAGAGGCTGATTTTGAAATCGTTGATCTATTTTTTCTTCTATTTTGTGAGTTGGTTACATAACATTTGGTATCAGAGCCATTGGATTCTAGGGTTTCGCTACTCCAAACAAGTAATCGTGGCATTTTCGCTATAACTTTTTTTCTACGACGTTTCAGAGGCTGAAATAAAAACCCATTTGAGCCGAAATCTCGATGAACCTCGAGTCCGAAATTCAGATCTTTTCTCGCTACATTTTCGGAGATAGGATCCAAGGAAGTTAGGGTTTTTGCAGGCTCTCAAATTATATCTCAAACAGGTGACCTAGGGAAACTTGTCATAACTCTCTCTAAGCATCAGATTGAAATTTCGGAAAAAGTTACAGAAGGAGGACGGCCTGTAGTTTTTTGTGTATCGGTTTCAGGTGCTAAGGTTGAAACAGTGACACGTGGCACTTCGTACAAGTTCGTTCTACTAAACCAGTCTATAATCAAGTCATCGTGGGAGATTTCGCATAACTCTTCCTTAGAGAATCCAATCTTGATCAAACTTGCAGGGTTGCAAAGAGGACTCAGAGGGCTGCCGCAGGACGCAATTTCAGACCTTGGAGATCCGAAATTACAGAGATACAGCAAATTCAATATCGAGTTGCTACAAAGTGAAAAAATGTGTGTCGTTTCTTAAAATTTTGCATAAGTTTGATTTGAAAAATTAGTTTGAAAGAATTCAAAGGGCATAGTGAAGCATTATTATCATTAATTGATGCCCCGAAGAAAGAAAATGGAAACACCTAGTAAGCAACTTGAAAGCTCTAGCATGACTCATGAAGAAGAAGAAGAAATGCAACATGATATATCAAAATTACAAGACCAAGTGCAACAAAATTCACTCTCACAAAAAGTAACAGAAGCTAAGATGGATGGTTTAAAGAAAGGCATTGAAGCTAAGATGAATGACATGGAAGCTAAGATGGATGGTATAGAAGAAAAACTTAAAGGCAACATGGAAGATTTGAAGAAAGAATTGACAAAGTTGCTACAAGAAATGTTTACTAATGGCGAAAGGGTAGTAAAGCAAACACATGATCCAAACAAAAGAAATGTTAATCATGATCTCATAGACTCTAACATTGGATTGAAGATCCACCATGTTCCAAAGATCGATATGAGGAAGTTTGATGGCAAGGATCCCGTAACATGGACACTACAGATAGAGCAATATTTCGATCTCCATAATGTGCAAAACACACAAAAGGTAAGCATTGCAACTTTATATTTGGAACCAAATCAATTTGTATTGTATCGATGGCTTTGCTCTCGTAACAAATTGTCACTTGGGCAATTTTTACAAAAGAAATGATAGCACATTATGAGGATACAAAAAGCAACACCTTTTTTAGCCAATTGATAAATCTCAAACAAAAGGGTTCAATGATGGAGCACATTGACGACTTCCAAAAATTGAATAAAAGGGTAAAATATATTCTAGAGGAGCATAGGATTGATGTGTTCATAAGGACTTTAAATGATAACATCCAACATGAGGTTTGCCTTTGAGAACCTAATTCATTGGAGAAGGCATTCAGGTTGGCAAGAAAATGGAAAGCAAAATTGTGGCAACAAGGAAGCCTACCACTCACAACTATAAAGATGAAAGGGTTGTTGCCCCTAGCCTTCCACAACCTACAAGGTTGACACCACAACAATTGGAAGAAAAAAAAGCAAAAGGGCTTTGTTACAGTTGTGATAACAAATACACTAAAGGTCATAAGTGTTCTAAGAAGAAATTATTTTACATAGATTGTGAAGAGGAGGAACAAAAGGAACAAAAAACGTCAAAAGAAGAGGATATACACTAGGAACAAACCCTAGAAAAAGAAGAAATGAATCTGACGATATCTTGTAATGCATTGGATGGAATTACCACTCCTCATACTATCAAGATAGAAGGACATATCAAGAAGAAAAAGGTAATAGTGTTGATTGATTCGGGCAGTACCCATAATTTTATTCATTGTAAGATAGCTAAGGAATT
>APFE030551809.1:0-23558 GCA_000404065.3 Pinus taeda | reverse complement strand
GGAATAAGTCAACTCCTCACAAATAGTATTATACAAATTAATTATTTTAGATAATATTATTATATTAATTAATATCATTAAATAATTAATTTATAATATCGAAATAAAATATTTAATTATTACATTATAGCTAGTTTCTACTAAATATTAAATAATTAACAGATAAAATTCTCCTTATCTCCTTATTCTTAAATAAGAATATTAATAAATATTCTTATTATATAAATTGAAGTATTTTTTTTTAATTTATTATTAGTATATTTGAAATAAAATTTTTTATTACCCTAATAGTTAGTTTCAACAATATATTTTATTTAATATGAATTAATCAACAAAATAATATTATATAAATTAATTATTTTTAGATAATATTATTATATTAATTGATATCATCAAAATTAATCTATAATATCGAAATAAAATATTTAATTATTACATAACAGTTAGTTTCTAACTAAATATTAAATAATTTAAGAGACATCTCCTTATCTCTTATTCTTAAATAATATTTTACTCTCCTCAGTAACGAAATTACCAACAACTATTTTTCAACGGCTAACTCTCGGCAATGATGCACTGATGCTATTTATTCCTTCAGATTGATTGATTTCTCACCTTGTCATGAGGATGAACCACATTAGTTGGTTTGAAATGTCGACCAAATCCAAATGATGTGATTAATCCGAAAGACTTGTCTCTAAATTCTAGAATTACAGAAAGCACCTGATGAACCCTGTATGCAATTTTGGACTAGTTTTTGTAATCTCGCTTTTTGAATTCCAGAAGATGAAATTGATTGGAATTTTCTCAACGAAATATTTGTTAGGTCCCTATACTACTAGTGTAACCCCTTATTGTTATTAGTGCAACCCCCTTATTAATTTGTATGCCCATGTACTCCCCATATTGTTATTATTGTGCCCCATAGAAGCCCACTATTGTTATTGTTGTGCCCTTACATTATTATTGTTATGTCGACTCTGATTATATTATGACCCCTTATACTCCTATATATAGAAAGGAGGCCTTGTCATTTGTATCATCCAAGAAATGTTTATTTTTGTAATGTAAAGGAGGTTTCCTCCTTGAAGAGGCTTATTTTCTAAGGCATTGATCTATCTTTTCTATCTTTTTGTGATTTGGTTTCATAACATTTAGTATCAAAGCTTTGGATTCTAGGGTTTCACTGCTCCAAATAGGTCTTCGTGGAATTTTCGCTATAACATTTTTTCTACGATGTTTCAGAAGATTAAAAAGAAACCCATTTGATACGAAGTCGTTTTGAACCTCGGATCCGAATTTCATATCTTGTCTCGCTATATTTTCGGAGATATGACCTGAGGAACTTAGGGTTTTTGCAAGCTCCATAATTCCATCTCAAATAGGTCATCATGGCATTTTCGCTATAATTTGTTTTCTACAAAGTTTTAGACTCTTAAATTAAAACCCATTTGAGCCGAAATTATAAATATACTTGCCATAAAATAGTGGCATTTTCATCTTAGTAACAACAACAATTTTATATGGTTGTTGTTTGAGCTGCAGAGTTAGAGAAACAAATTGGTTAAAGAAACACACATAATGAAAGTTAAATAAGTTAAATAAAGGTTATGTGCCTCACATAGAATGTTAGAAAAAAATCAAATATTATAAAAATTACAAAGCAGCAAGGCTGCAAATCCATTAAATAAGAAAACAATCAATATTATAAAAATCATTGAACATACATGTGAGTTAAACAAACCAAGCATATAAATAAGTGAGAATATGAATTGAATTCATACCATCCTTCAATGAATCATTTCTCTTCTCTTGTCTGCATTTTGATAGCGACTTCGACATATTGAGGCTGAGGAACTTGAGTAGAGTTTCCTGATAACCACTCCAAAAGTGAGCCACTGTAAATGAAAACTATCTATAATTATCAAGTAATGAAACAATTGAAGAAATTAAGAGAAGACGACAAGAACTTAGAGTTTCTTCTTTTCTAGCATTGAAAACAAAGACAAAAGAAAACCCACTTACTTTGAAGTCATTATTTGGATCAACAGTACCCGTGAGCATATTCACATGAGTGGTTAATCAGTTCGAATTTCTAATTTGAAAAAGGATAAGAAGAGGATATCTTGGTGTGCTGATTCTTGAATTTCTATTTACTCACAAATAACTATTTTTTCTTGCATCTCTATTTACTCACAACGAATTGAAAAAGTGTTACATTAATTAAGCTTTGGTCAGTTATTTCAAGTTGTTTTCAGTTAAACTAGTTCTCAAAGTTGATAGAACTAGTGGAAGGTTAGTTGTGTAGTTGGAAAACAGTCTCACTCAGTGATAATCCAGTTAACTGTTCAATTAGCCAAAAATAGCTAGTGCATGCAGAGAATTCGAGTTCCCCAGCTGTTGTGGAGATTCCAAGGCAGTGTAACATCAATTGTAGACTAGTCTTGAGTGTACACGTGTTGCATGTAACCAAATGATCAACCTTGGGAATTGTACAGTCAATTGGAGGAAATTTCCTATATAATAGATGCCTAATTCCTCATGAATTGCGCAAGGAAATAAGGGTTGAAGCTGAGGCGGAATTTGTCTAAGTATGGGTTAGAGCTTCTTATTTAGAAGAGAGATGGGTTATTCACTTGTAATACATCTCTATTCATCTGATTAAAGCAAGCATACCTAAGTGGTTTTTAGAAGTTGTTTTCCCCAGGAAAAATAATGTGCATGTGTGTTATTTCATATTGCATATGTGTGATTGTTGTTCTAAATTGTGAATCGAATTCCAAAAACCAGTAGAGTAGGATTATGTCTCTTGATTTTAGATCAAATGTTTTGAGCATTTGCAGTTCTACATCATATTTTTACAAGGCCTTCTCCACTATAAAAGTAAAGAGGCAATCAAAATTCATTGAATCTATAAGCATTACCTTGCTAGAGAAAACCCAAGCATTGCCTTTACCCTTACTCCTAGGTGTATAACTACCCTACATTTCTCCCTTACACTTCAAGACATGCATATTAGCAAAATCATTTCACATGCACATTGCGAATTTCAAACTAGGATAGATCAAACCCTATTGCATCCACACCTACTCAATCCATAAAGAATCATATTCAATCATCTAGGTGAAGCTTCATATGGACTCCATTCTTGACGTAGATACCTTGTGAAGAAACATGGTAATCATTACTCGATAGGTAACAACCTTTATCCTTGAGAGAAACCTTCTATCCTAGAAAACCTTACGCCTAACATGCATGTGAAAACCTAATACTTTAGATTACCCATGCATGTGGTGGCTACTACATATAGAGCCACCATACAACTGCCTTCGTGTAAGACATTTCTTTTGTCTTTAAATACCTTCCTCATCATGTTCAAGGCTTGGGATTTTTTATTGTCACATTCCTTAATTTTAAACAACATAAATATCCATGTATTATGAGTAGATCCTAAATTATGGCAACATTGGAATGCAACATAAGAAACGTTCCATACTATAAATGTTGATCTTGACTATTATATATGGAAAGGACCATTAACCACTTTGTTTTGTTGTTACAGTATAAACTCTTGAGTTATTGGTTTCATATTAAAAAATTCATCGCGTGTTGTTTTATTGGTCCATGCCAAACACTCCCTATGATTAAGAATATTGAAATAAATACATTTTAAAAAAAATGTTAATAAAAAAATTCAAAAATGATGAACCATTTGTCAGGAGAGCCATCTTAACTCATATTTCAATCCTTTTGTAAAGGACTATTGTATATAAATGACATATTCATCCAACAACCTTTTCACAAAGATGCTAAGCTTTCTTAAAAGGGGCATCCGAGTTAGTTCTCCTGATCATAGAGTTTTTCAAAAGTACTTTCACAACATTCATTGATACAATAATTCTACCTGTGAAATGATTTTTTCTCATCTTTACAATAACTTAATGACAAAATTCATTTCTCCCTAATGTTGGTGATATCTTTAGCTATTAGATACCTCATAATTTTCATATTTAGAATTTATTTCATGTCATTTTGAACAACCCCAAAGAAATTGAACTCCTCTAATATGTACCTTGTGCCTACAAGGATTTTCATTGCTCCGAGACATTTATGTTAGTGTAAATTTCTTCTTAAATTTAAACTCCTGCTACATTCTTTAGAAGATATATAGAAACTCAATTTCCCTTGTATTTCATTGTCCATATATAGAATAAATATTATATAAAGATTAAATGGATCAATTTTCACAATGTCTTCATAAATTCTTATCGCTTAAAGTAATTTGAGACTTTGAAAACTACCATTCTAATCTCAACAAACTCATCAAAATTTTAACTTGTCAACGGATTGTGAGGGTACCCCCTCTTTATGTGTTATTAACAAGATAACTAATTTGGAAGCAAAATTACATCCTTAGTTGGTCAAGGGTTCAAAATTTCATATACCCAACCCACCCCTCATAACAAATCCAAATTCTCTTTCTCGCCATAATGCCCTCCTTGTCATAATGTCACGAAAGCATCGAGTTCCCCACTTTTACAGGCATACACTTCTCCCAATCTTCCATTTCTTGTTTACTTATTTCATCAGAGGTCATTGAGAATGATAACCCTATCCTAATGACATTGTTTACAAGCCTATAAAAATGACTAATTAATCCAAATACCAAATTCACAATGAAATTTGTTTGCAAAAATGGAATAATGAAAGATTCAACCAAATCACAGAGATCATCAAATAATAAAAATGGGACTCAGTAATCGTGCTTGCAAATTATTTTACTATAGAAACAAAATTTTCAGTAGAGGTAACATTTTTTGGAGTCATCGGGAATAATGATAACAATGAACGGAGGATGTTACATCAAATATAAGAATTTTAAATATCAATAAATAGTGTTTAATATTGAAGATTTAGAGTGATGGAAAAATTTAGTTTGGGAAGATGATAATGTGGAAATTAATCTTTCTCAACTTGAATGTTGAATACAAACAATATATATATGGATAATATACATGTTACTATCATAATGACTTATCAAAATTCAATATATAATGAGTCACTTCCTAAAAGTTCAAATAACCACTATAATTATGACATTAAATTCACCATTTTTATTAACAAAACAAAAAACATTTCCATAATGATAACAAAAGTTGATGCTTAACCACTTGTTTCAAGAAAATATCTGAAAAAATTTTGCATCAAAGAGATACAAAAAATGATGAGTTCTTAGCAAATCCCAATACATAGAAACCAAAAAGGCTAGGCTATAATTCTAAAGCTTCATCTAATAATTTATCTACCTTTTGATTCAATCTTTGTTGTTATGCTTGAAAGATTACCATTGAAAACTATAGAAGAACATTTTGAATTTCCTAATGCACGGGGGGAAGACATACATTATCCAGCACAACATTTTTGCATGTCCAATCTATCACCAATTTAAAGTCATCTGTGACCTCTAACTCCCTACTTGCTTTTAAAATGAAGAAAGGTCTGTAATTGTTAAATTTTCATATTCTAGATTCTTTAGTTAGTTGATTTTCTACTTAATTAATTGAGAGAAACAAAAAATAGAAAAAAAACACACACCATCCACAGTAGACACAAAAGTTTACTAAGAAACCCTTAAGAGGGAATACCTAGCTATAAGGTGTGGTTCTACTATGTGTTTTTTTTTCCCGGAATTTATTTCATACCATTGTAAAAAATATGAGAAACTTAGATTTTGATTGTATTTCATTGTCAATATATTTCACTTGTCTATTGCCTTCCACATTCCCTGAGTCCACTTATCTGAGTTCCTTTGCATCTCTCAGTGCAATTGCTAGTTTTAACTCTATGACGCTTATAAATCGCTTCAGTAAATGCAACTCTCAGTGTCTTTTATCTAGGAATTCTCCATCCTAATTTATGATTAATATTAGAATATTTTTTAGATATATTTTTATTTAGGATTGATATTAAATTTTTTTTATTATTAATATATATATTTTTTTAAAATATTGCACGTTAATTTAAGACAAAATGAACTATATATGGTTCTTTTCTATGCATTTTTTACGTCCAATTGTTAGTTTAAAAAAGAAAGTTTTTTTTTTAGTATGAAAAAAGCGATATATTCATTCCAAATGAGTACATAAACATCATAATGCTATGACATATATCAACAGTTCAGAACTAATATAAGTCCATTCGACTCGGAGATCAAATATTGCCATCATTTTTAGTTATCATGTCTATATGCACATCTCTAAATAGATATACATAATATTGAAAGTGCAAAAATATTCTAATAGTTCACTGTTCAATATGCAAGTCCTGTAAAACACAAGATATTATGTGTAAGACACTATAGTGATTTAGACATAGATAAAAAAGGTTGATATTTTCCATCAATAGAAGCAAAATTGGATTCAGGAAGAAGTGGAATTATCTTGGCAGTGGCAGCACCCCGAGATCCATGCAAAGGTCACCCATGATCTTGATCTCGATATGCATCCCATCCAGCTTGTCTAGTAGCCCTTGCTTTGAAAGTCCATCTGCAACTTTATTCAAATCTCTACTAATATGTTGAATCATAGAGTCATTATGAGAATTCCAGAGATATATGATTTGTTGCAGCCAAACTTGTAGAATAGGTTGGTATATCTTTTCATGTCCCTTGACATAATCAATGATAATTTTGGAGTCTTATATTTTTAAAACTTAGCAAATTGATGCCAGGGTTACCCAGCATATACCCACAATATGCATTTTCAATAATGCATCCACAATTGTCCCAGGTATTTAACTCTATAATGAAGTTAAATCTTCAGACCATACATGGTCAAGGCCCCTCATATATATAACCTTCCCTTTGAAACCCTTGGTTATGTGTGGATTAACACACGAAAACACTATTGACACTTTTCTCCTTATAATCCTTTTATAAAGGAAAACATACATTTACAAAGGAAAAACTCTGCAAACATACCTTTTTTCCTTACTACGGCCTTTGCACAAATTTCAATGTTGCACCTTATCGCAATCGGTCGTCGCAATTCCAACGGGTCATACACATATGTACCATCACCCCTCCTCCGACTCCGATATGACTATCGGATAGTTTAAGCCTTAAAAGGCTCGCAACACTTTATTGCAATTACAAAGAATACACAGGAAATACACGGAGGACTCTGCTCCGAACCGCATACACCAGACTTCAAATTCTTTAGGACGGAATCTATAAAACGTCGAGTCCTTCTGTTTAAGCGCTATTCTTCAGACCTCTGATCCACCCGAGCTTCGATCGCCAATTTATTGCTATCGGCGGTATCGCATTGTCGCAATCACTCTATTCAAAGACCCATTTCAACCCAATGGTTTCCACCGATGCGATTAAATCACAGTCGTTGATCTATGAGATCTAACGACTGTCGAGCATCACTTTACACTTCTCCGTTTATTCCTTTTACTTGGAATTTCTTCGTGTTTTCTTCAATTTCTCTCTATGCTTGAGTATTTTCAAAAGCTCCCGTCCTTGCTGTTTCCACTGCGCGACTCCTCTTCACTTCTCCACTCTTCTCTTTGCTTACATTTTCGCTATTTTCTCAGCGTTTCTCTATGGGTTTGAGTAGTTTCCTCAGGGTTTCATTCTTCCACGTCTGCTGCTCAACTTCTTTGAGCTTGACTCCTCAGCAAACCTTCACTTCGCTACTTCTTCAGACCTTCCCTCTGTTCCTTCAGCTGGATTCAAAGATCCCTTATGATTCTTCTGAATCATTCTCCTCTTTGCGTTCCACTTGGGTTCTGTCTCGCTCAATTTCACTTTGTTGTTCTGCTCGAACAATCCTCAATGTCTCCTCTGCGTGTTCCGCAGAACTCTGTCTATAACCCCCTGTCACAGAGCCTACGAGTTCACATACAAATCAACACTTAAAACACACATTCAACTCTTTTGAGACATTCGAAAATAACTCTGTATATATATTAATGTAAAAACACATATTACATTTGAGACTCCTCATCTTGCACAGGCCTGATTCTCAACATTAGTGACCTCTTCCTTCTGCCCATAGTCTTACATATATTTATATGGAAACTTTCGATTGGATTACTATGAAGGACCTGATCCCATCCTTTAACAAAAGCCCTAAAGCTCGCTACATGCATACATATGTGGCAAACTTTATCCCCTCTATCTTTTTCTCTATGTTAAAATAGAAAAGTCCCCTTATCAGCTCAATGGTCCACTTCTACTCTAATTAATTCCTAAAAGCTCTCTCTTGCTTCTAGGATCATGGAACTACTCATGTTCTCATTTATTTATTTTGAGAGCATTTACATATTCTCCCATTATCTAATTAAATCACTTAAAAGCCTAAATATTTCATTGACTTGAGACTTAGGAAACTAATTTCCCTAAAACACATGACCCCCTATGTCTACTATTTACAATGATTTTCCTTGGGCTGAATGCTCCTGCATCACAATATATCAAAGCCACTTCGAACAATCTTCGAATGTAAGCAATAAACTCCATATCACTTTGGTCATGTACAATAGTAGATTTCAAATGATTCATATTAAACCAGATGCCTTCCCAAACTTAGTGAAAATATGAAAAAAATGAAGCCAAGCAAACCTGTTGAGCATCCCTGTGATGAGCACGTCATCCACGAAGAAGCTGTGTGAGATATGGATGTTCCTGCCAAGGTGAAGGGCAAGGAAATGTCCCTCGTCCATAGCATTTTTTATGTGGAGACTCAACCCATCCATAGCCAGAATAAATAAAAGTAGGGATAGAGAGCAGCCCTGCTGAAGACCCCTCCTAGCCTTGAAGAATGTCGTAGAGTATCCGTTAATAACCACAACATATTGTACATTTGAAACATAGGCCATAATCCACTCTACAACATTGGCTTTTATACCAATTTTGTGGAGAAACAGCCTCAAATAGCCCCAATCCAAACAGTCAAATGCTTTTTCTAAATCCACTTTCATGATAGCCGCATTTAATTTTTTTGTGTGAATTGAGTGCATACATTCCTGGGCAATCGCTGCAGCATCATGAATCTATCTATTTTGTAGAAACCCAAACTATTGTGGGAAAATATACATGGAGAGGGTGTGCCTCATCCGATTTGCAATAGATTTAGACATAACCTTGTAAACCATATTACAAAGAGATATAGGATGGAAATCTGAAAAGGTGAGAGAATGTGTCTTCTTCGGGATTAGTGCGATGTCAGTGGAGTTTATGTGAGGATGTATAAAGCCCTGAACCCTTGATTCCTCGTCCATATCAACAAGGTCCTATTTAAAGAGATCAAAAAAAGGTGTGAAGAGCTCCATTGTCCATCCGCCGGGGCCAAGACTCTTATCCCCCTTGAACGATTTCAGTACCCCTAGGATCCTTAGCCGAAACAGGATCATAGAGTGCCCTATTAGCATCCTCATCAAACATGGTAGGAAAATGTTCGAGCCCCCAGATTTGGTCCTCCGGGCAAACCAAATCCCTTTGGTTGTAAGCTTGCTGAAAGTGGAAAGTGACAGCATGACTAATGTCTTGCTGCGACTGAAGCTTGTTACCATTTGAATAAGAAATCTCCCAAATGGAATTTATCTTGTGCCTATAGTTCACATATCTATGAAAAAATTTGGTATTTCGATCCCCTTCCCAAATCCAAATTCCTCTACTTTTTAAATGCCAAGTAGTCTCTTTTATATGGTGTAGTTTTTTCCTTTGGACTTCCAGAACTTGTATGCGGCTTCAAATGACATCAGGTAGATAATGTCCAATTAAATGTGGGTGGATATCCATAAGTTCTTTAGTAATAGTAGCAAGCTCTTTGTTCATATGCCATATTTTCCTTTTCTCCCATGCCTCAACCTCCCGCTACAGGATCCGCAACTTGTCTTGAATGTGCCGCATGGGAGAGGAGCACCGAACCCCACCTATGTTCCAGACATCACACACGAGAGAGTTAAAATATGGATCCTCAAGCTATACCCTATTGAATTTAAAGGGCATGCCACCTCTATAGTCATCCATTCTCTAGTTAAGTACAATGGGTCCGTGATCATATATATAGCAAATAACCACTTTAGAATATACCATCCCAAGCCTCTCAATGGTTTGATCGTGTAGGAGACAACGATCTAGTCACTTTGCAATATATCCCACACCCGACCTCCGATTGTCCCAGGTGGGGATAAGCATGGAGGGGCAAATGTCCACCAGACTGTACTCTAGGATGAAATTCTTAATATGATCAACCATGACATCTACCTTTCCGGAACATCCCCAAATCTCATTCAAGAAAATAGTATAATTTAGATCCCCCGCAATGATGAGTGAAGTAAGTTCCAGTAACTCCGACTCGATCAGATTATCCCAAAAAATGGCTCGATCATGGTATGGTGCATAGACATTAAGAATGTGGATTCTACTCTTGAGCCTGAGAATGTGACTAGCAAGGAGGATGCCAACAAAACATGAAAAAGCCTTAACATTGACCCACCAAGGATCTTAGATAGCAACTAGCCCACTCGAGAGGCCATGTGCATCAGTGGGCGCCATATACCAGTTCGGAATCATCTTTCTAAAGTACTCAACCACCTGAGGAACTACATGCATCGTTTCCTAAAGAAGAAGAATATAGGGATGGAGAGAAGAGAAAAGTTCTTTTAGGACCAGGAATTTTGGGGCAGCCCTCGCATATTAAGTGAGAGGATGAATGTCATGTTTGACCATGTGTGTGCATTCGTGCTCCAAGGGCCCGAGGAGAGGAAGTACTGGTAATGGGGACATCAATGAGAGAATGTGCATCAGCGGGACTAAAAGGGAGAGGTTGGGGATGGCCTCAAAAGTGCTTGGTGCCACGGTTTTGTTTTCGGTGAACAATAATATTCCTAGCAGATGAGGGGATGATGCGAGGGGATGAGTGGCCAACAGGCTTGTGAATAGTGAGTCACTGGAGATCTATTGTCTTTTTCTGTAGGATAAAATCAAGGTCATTGTCCAAGGAATTTGTGGGGGAGTTTAGAGGAGAGTGTGGCGATGCAGGGCCGGATCCTGACGTCGAGGAATGTGGAGTGACGCGAGAGGATGATGGCACAGGGACATACATGATGTGGGTGGAAGATAACAGGTCTTGTGACGTTGGATGGCATGGAACATTAGGCAGAGGTGGTAGACAGTCACGAGGAGAAGAGACGTTCTATTCAGTCAGGTGTGGTGAGGTGGCTTCAGTGGAGGGAACATCAAACTCATCAAAATTACGAGGAGATGATAAAATAGGAATAGGGGCAGATTCAAAAGGATTAGTAGATAATTGAGAATAGTGATGTCTAGATGTGGCAATATTCGAATCGCCTGCATGCTCAGGAAAGCCATGTCCGAGAGATGGAGTTTCAAGCCAACTACATGGAGAAGCATCAGCTGGTGCCTCTTTGTTTTTATACCAATCACGATGCCAATGTCGACGGAATGCCATGGATCTACCACCCAACCTCCATGGACAATGAGCCAGCAGATGTCTAGTGTAGTGACAGTTTAGACATCGAATTGGAACCCCCTAGAAATCTAGTCTTTGGACCAAATTTGTGTCGCCCCAGTTCAATTCAATATGATCCAGAAACCCTCCCCTATACTCCCTCTCAATAAGAATCTAGGCCACCCGCTTATTAGGTGCACCCAAACGCTGAGGATCTACATACACGGATTTTCCAATGCCATTGCCAATATCCACGAAAACTTGCCACATCCAAAATTCGATGGGTAAGCCATGGAGCTTAACCCATTTGTTTTGGGGAGTCTCCTTAAGAGGGTTGAAGCTAATGTACCATGAGTGCAATGCCATAAAACTTTGCCCGTTAATCCAAGGAATAGTGGAAACTATACCACTTGTTTAGGAGGTGAACCACTGTAGGCATATATCCTAACAGTGTTTTCCATTTGGTGTCTACCCAAACCTGCATATCAACTTCACTCAATTATGCAAAATGCCAGTGCCACTTACCCACGAGAGCGCGCTTCTGAATACTGGTCACTCGATCGATCAACACGTCATGGTTGAAAACCAGAGCAGGAGCCAAAGTAGTGATTTTAATATATCTATTGGGGTGGCGGGATCGACGTTCATGAACCGCATGGGAAATTCCATGCAAAATCAAGTCCGCATGTTGGCCATCTGGAGGATGCATCGATGGTTGAGATGAGTGCCAAGTGTCGTGGATAGATGGGAACCTCCTCCAGAATTTAGACTCTGCATCCATCGTGGCATGGATGAATGCCTCCTGCGTTGAGGTGTACGATTCCAGAATGTTTGTATTGACATATGCAAGAAAAAAGACCCAAATACAACTGGGAGAAAGTGTGGGAAAGGAATGTGATTTTAATGGTCGATCAGATGGTAAGTCGAAAAATAAAGTGAAGCAGCACAGGATCATTGACAAGAATTTCTTGAAATCAGCAAAGTCCTAATCATGATGAATTGAGGCCACGGGGGATGCCACCCACGTAACGCCAAATGTGGAGGGATGATGCCGAAAATTAATCCAAAAGAGGTAAGCAATGAGGGTTAGGAAAAGAAAGAATAAGGATATGATAAAGGACGGTGGGGTGGGGATCCCAATCCATATTGTCAGATAGTGAATAACAGAGTGGTATGTGTGATGTAGACCCCAGTCACCTCGCAATAGAAGTAACCAAACAACCCCAACCGGAAATTCAAATTGTGCTAGAAAATGATGTAGACGTCGGTGTCGGAAAATCAAACCAGTCCATAACTAAATCAGAGCTGAGCAAAATTCATGGAGAGAGACTCCAAACAAGAACAACTAAGAAAGAAAAAGAGCTATAAGCCTTCACAACAGCAACAACAACATCCTGGGCATGTCCACCATCGATTACAAATCTGGATATCGAAAGCATTACAGGGACGTGAAATGATAAAAGAGATATACAACTGAGTACAGAGAATTTTATAATTTGTAATGCGAAAAAAAGATCTGTCCCCCAGTGAAAACTGTGGACAAAAGAGATTAAGGAGCTTAGTCTAGTGGTGCATATGGACGTCTCAGGGGAGTAAGTATGTGAGAATGAAATATGTAGATAAGAAGGTATGAAGCGATACAGAGGAACACCACAATGTGGAGGACTTCTGAGTGGAGGAATGAAGAATGTGAATGGAGAGGCAAAAATGTCATGATATGAGAAGCAATGGAGCTAGTAGTATAAGGGAAAAACTCACCCTTATAGGGATTATAGTAGGAAATATCCAGAATATGAAAACATCCAGAATACGCAAATAGGAGAGAAAGTGAAGTGGACCGAGGTTCACAGAAAGAGATAAAGAGGAGGAGATACAAACCATAAGGATAAGGTAGGATCATACCAGAATCAATTTAGCATAGTCTAATGGTGGATAGAGTAGGAATAACCCATCAAAGTGAAACAACAATGCTCCCCACTCCTTCCTGTGCACCTATGAGCAAACCACCTCGATCGAACTTACTTCAATTTAAGAGGTGAGAATAACGTCGAAACAATTCCTAGACATTGCAGAGGATATTGCGGAGCCTAGGAGCAAGCTCGGTGAACAAACGCCACTCATACATGCATTCTTGCTCTGGAACACCTCAAAAAAGAAAGTTAAATTACAGAGTCTTTTTTTGTATTTTTTACGATTAATTTTACTAATTATTAAGTTGAGATTTTTAAGAATCACAAGATTAAATTGTTTAATCTACAAAATTTGAGTGTCACAGGGTTTTTTGAATCTATTTATATATTCAAAAGAATATTTTGAATAACAAAAATTCACAATCTCACCTAAACTTGTATCACCGGATTCCATTGCATAATCTTTGTATATTAGCTTCTTAGCATAATCTTTTAAATACCACTTGTCCGCTCTATATTAAATAATGAGGAAATTGTGCATTAATTACATTATCTCTGGGTGAAATTAAACTGGAAATTGAGGTATTTTGTTTGTGAAAGATATACAATTTTTGTATGGCTATTTGTTATTGTTAATGTAAGTGTTATTTTATTATTTTTCAATGTAAAACATCTACATTGAGTATTTTTAATAATGTGGGTGTACTAGTTTTTATTTTAAATTATTTATTTTCCATATTTTCAAATTAATGATGAAATATATATATATATTGAACCGAGATTCTCATTATTCTACAACTTAGTATGATATGTCTGTGTTTAACTTGGAGTTGACATGTGTCATTTAAAAATATATATATATTGAAAAAAATAGATATGATAAAAATGAATAAAAATGTCTGATTTGTTTAATTAAAAGTATTATAAAACATCAAGTAGTAAAAATATTTCACTCATTCTAACCATAAATAAAATATATATAAAAAAATAAAATGAATATATGTGTTTGGTTTGTTTAATTAAAAAAGTATAATAAAAATCAATAATCTCACTCTATGTTCCATACTATGAAGGAGCGGTAAAAACATTTCACTCTCACTTCAAACTGGAAGTAGTTAAAAAAAAAAAAAAAAAAACAAACAACAACAACAACTATATACACATTATATAAAGCAACTGGAAAAAAAATATTTCTTTATTGACTCGAGAGGGTCATTCTATAGCCCAATATGATGATGTGTAAGTATGCCAATGCTCAACTTGGAGTTGACACATATCCCTCTTAAAATAAGAATAAAATATTCTCTAAATAGAAAAACAATGTCCGTTATAATAAAAAAGAAAAAAAAATATGCTATGCATGTTTAATTAGTTGTCCATATGACCTAATATAATTACATGTAAAGTAATTAAAAGGAAAAAAAATATTTGAATAAGATTTTGAACCTTATATCAACTTTCTATATATCTATATATATAGAAAAAATGTTAAAAGAAAATATTTAAAATTGTATAGAATAAAATATGCAATGCCATGAATAAAATATTGACATATAAATTAATATTGACATATACTTAAAAATATAATAGTAATAAAAAGCCATTTCAATGTACATATTTTGTAATCTTTATAGCTTTAAAAAATACAATTTAAACAATGAAAAACTACACATTATCTTTTCCACTCTCTACTCATTTTAAATTTGTGCTTAAAATGGAAATGGATATATACTGGTTCATGAAACATTTTAAGCAATCTCACTACTATGCTCATGTAAATTTTGATCTATTTTATAGATTAATGGATATATACTAGTAGGTGAAACATTTTAAGCAATCTCACTACTATGCCCATGTAAATTTTGTTTTATTTTATAGATTGAAAAATGCAACATAAATAATGAAAAATTACAAGTGGTCTCTCTCTTTATTAATATATATATTTATATTATATATTATTATATTATAGATAGATAGATAGATATATAATACCAAGATCCCAAAATGAAAATATTTCATTCAAATTTTGTTGAAATATTTGATCCTGCTTAGTTTTACTAAGATTATGATTAAAAGTGGTTAACATAACTTGTTATTAACAAGATCTATCTTAATCACGGATCTAGCAAGAACCCAGAAGGATCAAATCTCTTGAGATGAAAACTTCTTTTAGAGTGCAAAATTTGAATAAAATGTTTACACTTTGATCCATCATCATCATCATCATCATAAAAAGATAAACTAAAAAAAAATTAGTTTATATAATGTATATATAGTTCTTTTTAAACTTTTAACTACTTTATTTCTCTATAAAGTTGATATAAGATTATGTTGTTTAATATGGACTTCAAAATATTTTATTTATGGTTGAGCGTGAGAGTGAAATATTTTTACCACTTCTTAGTATGGTCATAAAGTGAAATTTATTGATGTTTTGTTATAATTTTAATTAAACAAACCAAATAGGTATATTCATTTTTGTTTTTTTATTATATATTTTATTTATGGTGGAGAGTGAGTGAAATATTTTCACAACTTCTTCTTAGTATGGACATAGAGTGAGATTATTGATGTTTTATAATAACTTTTAATTAAAGAACTAAACGCTTATATTCATTTTTGTTTTCTATTAATATCTAACATTTTTTTTAATATATATTAAAGGGACCACATGTTTAATTCCAAGTTAAACATGGGCATACTTACAACATCTCTTTGAGTGTAGAATGAGCCGCTCGCTAATTGTTTTATATTTTCAAATATATGATTTTATATTCTTGAAAATCCAAGAAACATATACAAATTTCACATTGGCCCAAATTTTGAAAAGTCATAAAACTTAACTAAGTTATAAATTTATTTTAAATGATTTTGTATTATTGAAAAAGATAAATATAATATATTCTTATGAAAAGACTTTTCCGCAATATCAAAGGCCATGATAGTAATACCACATGCCAAAAAAAACACAACTCATATTTATATGAATATGACATTTTTTAATTAATCAATTTAATTAAAATGGTTGAAGGGGTATACCAACTTTCTAAATCAATCTCAAGTTTTCATCTATTTTAAAATATTATGTAAATTAAATCTCTACCATGCACCTAATCCAATCTCATGACTTAGTAATACCACATGCCAAAAAAAACACAACTCATATTTATATGAATATGACATTTTTTAATTAATCAATTTAATTAAAATGGTTGAAGGGGTATACCAACTTTCTAAATCAATCTCAAGTTTTCATCTATTTTAAAATATTATGTAAATTAAATCTCTACCATGCACCTAATATAAAACACTTACCCTCACTTTATCATGAAGATTCTTAATTTCTAAATAGTCTTTGCTACAATACCATGGGCTAATACTATGACTTATCAATACCACAAACTTGAAAAAAACATAATTAACTTTATATGATACTATTTCACATGAGGATTTTTTAATGATACAAATATTTTTAAAAAATTGAAATACATACAATATTAATATTATTAGCAAATGTTATAACTTATCAATACCACCTACTTAAAAAAATAATAATTGACTTTATATAATATTCTTTCACATAATTTTTTTTTATTAATTAAATTTATTAAAAAAAACAAAAAATAATATTCTTGTTCATAAAATTTTTAACCTTAACTCAGGTAATCACTATAAATAATTTTAGAAAATTTAACATATATACCAATATTCCATAGAATTTTAAATATATATGAGTATTCTATAGAAAAATTTGAATATATACTATATTTTAGGAAAAATTTGGTAAGAAATTGGACATATATACTAATATTTCTAGAAAAGATAGGGATTAAATCCATACCACTTACTTTAAATTTTTAAAAAGCTATGTAAAAAGGTAAACAACTTATTCAAACATACTTATTAGTCCCTGCCTTCAGGCATGGGACTATAGTAATCGATCACGATGGACATAGCATTAATTTAGCTGCTTTTAGTTGCTTTTACTTGCTTTTATTAGCGATAACCCAAGTTCTGAGCAACATATTTATTAGTCGTGTTATTTGGCCTCTTCCCGAGGACCGAAGCTTGACCGACGCTGAACCGAAGCTAAAACAATAGGTTATCTTCTTTGTTTATGTGATATTTTGAAACTTGTAAATCCTACCGCGTAAATTAATGTTAGTATTAGTTGAGGAAATTAAATGTTAGTTCAAACAGTGAGGAACATGCTGGTATATGTGAACATATAACCATCCACAGGTTCCTGGCTACACCTGGCTACCCCGCTACACCTGGCTACCCACATGGCTACTTAAACGCTTTTCTCTGCACGCTCCTTCCACGATAGCCTTAGCACAGTCTTCTGTGAAGACAACGAAAGAAGGCCCAGCTTGCACCTGCGCAGTTCAAAAGCTTCTTCATGGTAAGGTCTTTGCCCCCATTGCATCCAGAGCCTGTAATTATTTGCATCGCTGGTATTCTCTGCATCATGTAATTCTCTGTAAGCATGTAATCCTCTTGCAGCTCAATTATGTTTCTTTCAATAATTTCCTGAATTAAATTAGCAATTGTATATTACGCAGTAGCAATGCATTTATAAAATTAGATTCAGAAAGGAGGACTGTGGTCAGTGCAGATACCATAGGTAGAAGGGTTGTCGGTTCTCGGGAGGACACCATTTTTCAATCCCGCCTTTATTTTGTCCATCTCACAGTTTTCAGGCAACGCCAGCCGAGTACTGTAGCTGCTGTAACTTCTTGCCGACCAAGAATCTTTATCGCCTTCCTCATTTTTGTGGCTACCTTTGATCACTAGAACACCGTGCTCCACAGAGAGCTTCACATCCTCCTTTGACAATCCGGGCATGTCGAACCTCATTTTCAGTACAACTTGTTGTCTCTGGATGCCCCCCGCGAAGAAGAGCGAAACATAAAAGCGTCGTCGAAAAGCCAGTCCATCGTGTCAAGCATCTGGCTCATCGTCCTCATTGGCGATAATGGATCGACAATACCTGTCAAACCCCTAAAATGTTCCATATCCATCAGTCAGAAGCCAAACTAAATTGTACACATAGTTAAAGCTCAGGCTTGAATTAGGATGAAAGATTTGGGCGTTTTCTAACTATCCTAGGTTTCGGAGTTTTTGATTCACTGGTATAGAAATTATTTATAGAATTCACAGATAAAACTTCACAAATTCCTGCCGACTTAGGGACAAACCTCACACATCCCTACCCAATTTGGAACAAATTCAATTGGAGAATAAAGTTAACCAAAAAAAACCTTCAAAATTATAGGATTATAAACTTACTGAAGGGCGAAATCTCTGTCGCCCTTTCCACGGCCCTAGGCCTCTGTTCAGCAACATTTTTGGTGCTAGTATTTTGCACCTCTATGGCGCCTTCCTTGCTGCTTTCTTCTCTCACAACAGTCGCCTTTGGACGCCGCTGGTTAAAAGAACTCAAACTCACTTTAGACTTCAGCCCGTTACCAGAGGGAACGAAAGCTCCATTTCTGCTGCCTGTCGGAATCGAACAGGTAGAAGCAGTTTCCGGAATGTACAAAATAGAAAGAGTGCAAGCCATTATTATTTACAGAACCGAACCTGTGGAAATACATAATGAAAACACAAATTAATACGAAGTCCACACATTTTGCTAAACCTAGCTTCGCACATAATTCGCAATCGCAGAATTGCAGAAATTTTCTTCGAAATCCGTGGAAGTAGCAGATGTTGAAGACACAGTACCCTACCTTTGAAAGCTTCGCAGTCGTTAACAGACGAAAGAAGGGCAATGCCGCGAATACGAATGCACTAAATGCGTAAAACCAGAAATGTCTGTATAAAAATGCCGAGTGTCAATTTCCTGGTTTTGATACTGTTCATAGCCTTGGGCAGTTTCCTGATTTTGATATTATTCATACCCTTGAGGATTTTCCCCGTTCTGATATTCTGCATACCCTTGCGCGTTTTCTTGGTTCTGGTACTGTTCATATCCACGAGGATTTTCCTGGGACTGGTATTGTGCATACCGCCGTTTCCTGGTAGTACGGTCGGGCTGGTTCGTCAGATGGATAGCGTTCTTGAGCGTTTTCCTGGTTCTGGCAGTCCGGATATGGAACAGGCGGTTCCTCTGGCGGAGGATCTGCATAGGCTTCGTAGTCGTCCGGCGGAGGCGGAGGTGGCACACACAAGCAGCATTACGGCAAGAGCATGCCACGTTTCATTTTCTTTCTCCGACCATGTTATATTTCAATTAATTTATCACAACCTTCTCGGTTGGTGTAATAGTAATATTATATTGTCCGAGTTGTTGCGCTGTGGATTTTAGAGGATATACATAATATTTGATTTAATAGTTTCTAACTTTCTAGTGAACATAATCATCCTCGATGTAAAAGGCTTGCAACGTTACCCACAGGCACAAATACAAGAACACTATGAGAGCAGAGAATTTAGCCACAAAAACACTAAAATATGCCACTTGAAGGCATCAAATGATATTCAAATTGAGGGCTGATTAGATATCACAATTTAGGGCCAATAATCTAATTAGTTGAAGTTTGAAAGAAAGGTGATTAAATAAAGACTGACAATTATAATTACAATTACTATTGAGGGGCTGCCCAGGGATCTCAAAACCCTGTATTACGATTACTTTTCTTTCCCTCTCTCTTGCTAATAGCAAGAGTGGCCGGTTCAACCAAACGAAGTCTGCTCTTTTGTCTAGTTGTTCGTCAAATCGGAAGTGTGGAGCGCTAGTCCCTTTACCTATTTCCAAATTTTTGGACTTCGAAGAAAGAAAATTGAAAATCTCCATTTACAGAGACAACCCGTTGCTAGGAGTTTATGGGAATTTAGTTTAGAGTTATGTGCATAGCGCTATAAGTACTTTACAGTATATACATTCCAAAATCAGTTCTATACCTGGTTTCCAATATTGTTCTTGGCCTAAAATTTCCATACATGCCATCATGGAGCTTCCACAATTCGATAACAGAGGTAAAAGGATCAAACTCCAAGGTTCTAACCAAGCAAATGTATAGCACCGTGCTAGAAATGGCCAATATTCTTTGGGTAGAACATGTGTTTGTTACATTTGTCATATACAATGTTTCGTTTGTCTCAATAGAGAAAGCGAAGCATATCATTTTCGTTTGTCTCAATAGAGAAAGCGCTCGCACAGTGCATTCAACTGGTCTGAAATTCGCCTCAGCTTCCACTCAAGCTCTTCCACTCAAGCTAAGATGAACTTGCCTGGAATCGGTAATCTCTTGTGGTTCTGAATAAGATGCACTTGCCTGGAATCGGTAACCTCTTGTGGTTCTGAATAATGTAGTTTATGCATTATTCCTCAGCAGATTTTTCCAGTTTATGCATTATTCCTCAGCAGATTTTTCCAGTTTATGCATTATTCCTCAGCGATGCACTTGCCTGGAATCGGTAATCTGCTGATGCTAATGTTTCGTTTGTCTCAATAGAGAAAGCGAAGCATATCATTTTCGTTTGTCGCACAGTGCATTCAACTGGTCTGAAATTCGCCTCAGCTTCCACTCAAGCTCTTCCACTCAAGCTAAGATGAACTTGCCTGGAATCGGTAATCTCTTGTGGTTCTGAATAAGATGCACTTGCCTGGAATCGGTAACCTCTTGTGGTTCTGAATAATGTAGTTTATGCATTATTCCTCAGCAGATTTTTCCAGTTTATGCATTATTCCTCAGCGATGCACTTGCCTGGAATCGGTAATCTGCTGATGCTATACATAGTTTCAATACTAAAGTTCAGTTAAGTTGAACCTTATAAATGCTTCGTTTTGTTTATATGCTAAGCACTCTTTCATTGTATTTGTATTTGTAGAATTGCTTGAATACGTTGTACGCTTTTTTCCACTGATGCATTTGCCCGGACAGACAGCAAATGGAAAGCGCTGAAACAATGGCTATACCGAATCTACGTTATTACATATCTCTGTTAGGCAGATAATCATGCAGGCAATCAGAAACAAAGCAAATCACTGGTCGATGAAACAATGGCTAGCTGGCTTGCTATAATCATGCAGGCAATCAGAAACAAAACAAATTGCTGGTAGATGAAACAATGGCTGGCTGGTTGCTACCGAATCACATATCTCTAAAGGCAGGGACTAGCTGCCACGCGCTGCCTTTAATAATTAAATTTAAAATTTAAAAATCCAATATGAAGTGGCCTTTGTTGTAGATCTTTCATGGTTAATCACTTGAGAAAGCCCGGCTTCAATTTATATATATCTCACCAAACGCAGGCTTCGGCGTCTCCTCCATCTCGAAAGATCTTTGCCTCTGCAACGCACTGCATCCTGCTCTGCTCATCTTCGATTGCGTGCTCGCTTCATAGCCTTTCATTGATTCTCCACAGCTTTGTTTTCATGGCACCTCTGCAAATGAAAATCACCAGAAAGCCGGCTATCCTTGTCGCTCCTCTCTTGCCTACTCCCAAAGGGTTGCTATACCTTTCCAATCTAGATGATCAGCTGTCTCTCAGATGTCAGACTCCCGTCCTTCAATTCTATCGGTTTGATCCGTCGAAAAAAGGTGAGGATCCCGCCAAAGTTATCAGAGAAGCGCTGGCGAAGGTTTTGGTGTTTTACTATCCTTTTGCCGGAAGATTGAGAGAAGCGCCCTTCGGTAAGCTCCTCGTGGACTGCACTAGCGAAGGCGTGCTGTTTGTGGAAGCTGATGCCGACGTTTCCATGGAGGAATTCGGAGACCTGCACCCACCCTTCCCCTGCTTGGATGATCTGCTGCATGATGTGCCGGGCTCGGAAACTATTACCAATTCTCCCCTCCTTCTCATTCAGGTTAATTCACTTATGCTTTGATGAACGCCATTCATATTCCAATCGAAATTCTGTTTTCTTAACATGTTGCTTATCACGATATTTTAGGTAACGCGGTTGAGATGCGGAGATTTCATTTTCGCTGTTCGTTTGAATCACACCATGAGCGACGGGCTTGGCCTCGTTCAATTCTTGACAGCTCTTGGCGAAATGGCGAGGGGGGCGGCGAGGCCTTCCGTTCATCCAGTGTGGAAAAGAGAAATCCTCCGACCCCGGATGAATCCCACAGTTAAATTCCCCCACTACGAATATGATCAAATCGAAGACAAAGACGGGCAGATGGTGAACGTGAAGGAGATGAGGCAGAGTTCATTCTTTTTCGGGCCGAAGGAGATCGAGTCGCTGAAGAGACAAGCAGTAGGGCAAGGCAAGTGCCCGACCTTTGAAGTTCTATCGGCGTGTTTGTGGCGTTCGAGAACGAGGGCTCTCCAACTGCCCTTTGAGCAGGAAGTTCGGTTCATATTCCCGCTGGATGGCCGAGCGAGATTCGACCCGCCGATTCCCGAAAACGTCTACGGTAATGCGATCATTTTCGCGTGCGCTAAGACGACCGCAGGAGAGCTGGCAACCAAACCGTTGTCCTTCTCTGTGAGGTTGATCCGCCAAGCGAAAATGAGCGTGAATGGCGAGTACATGCGATCAGTGATAGATTTGATGGAGTTGAGAGGGCGCCCTCTCCTCACAGTGGTGGGCAGTGTCACCTATGCGGTCTCGGACTGTACTAAGATCGGGTTTGGAGATGTGGATTTGGGGTGGGGAAGAGCAGCCTACGGCGGGCCAGGTGGAGTGGGACCAGCGGCAGTGGCGGGCTTGACAAGCTTCCTCGTCCCTTATCGTAACAGAAGTGGGTTGGAGGGCATAGTGGTTCCAGTATGTTTGCCGCCGGCTGCTATGCATATATTTGAAGCAGAAATCAATGAAGCTATCGAGAACGCAGCCCCATATCTACGATCCTCCCTATAAAATAGCAATCTCTAAGCTTAATTATATTAAATTGCTGTTAATTAAATAAAATCTAATATTAAGTTGCTCTTACGTGAATAAAATTGGCACACTGCGCAAGAGTCTTGTATTTCGGTGAAGTTGTGTACGTGTTGCCGTAGAGTACGTACAATACAAAGGTCGTTGGAATTCCTTCACTGTCATTGAGGGGTTGCAGGGATTATGTTCTTTTTTTTTTCTTTCTTTTTCCTCTTTTTCAATATTTGTATTTGTCTATGTTTATCTGGAGCAGAATATGGAAGTGGATGTTTTGTTTAAAAGAAGTGTTTCTTAATGGCTTGGCAGAAGGTTTTTCGCATGATTGAA
>APFE030551806.1:0-12759 GCA_000404065.3 Pinus taeda | reverse complement strand
GTCTTTGTCTTGTCGTGACGATAAACCAATGTGATTATTGCCAAAAACATTTCTCAAAATTTTTATCTTTAATTCAATTAATTTCAAATTCAGTAAAAATAAATTTAAAAACTAAATAAATGAAAATATTATTTTAACATTAAAAATCTTATTTATATTTCAAACTTTATAAAAAAATAATTCAAAAAAAACATCCACTTTAATATTTAGCTGAAAAAATCTATACCAAGATAAACAAAACTCCAAACCATAATCTATAGACCCGCTAACGCTCGACGCTCGTTCGGCAAAAACCCAGAACGGGCACAACAAACCAAGGTGGAGGGTAGGGAGATAATCGGAAAGAAAGAAACACTGGATGTTGAAGATGAAGACTGAACCACTCTATATAGTGATTTATCGGGTGGGAAGCCAGACATTTATACGGTGCCCTGGATAAAACAATTTTATACCCTTCAATAAATTCATTCATTCATTTCTGGAACAGAGGGCTTTAATGTGTTCATTTAAGGGACTTTATCATGTGGAATGAAAGGACAGGTAGGCAAGTGAGAGGGGGAGCGCAACGTTATTCTCTTGCCTATCTGGGTGAGTATATCGCTAGAGTTTGTTAGCCAAAGATCAAGATGAGTTTTGTGGTCTCACTGATCTAGTGTCGAAAGTATCTTCCGCCTCATCCTGCTACTCGGTGACACTAGGTTGACTTCGCGCCTGCCCCACCCTACCCTTCATCTCGAGGGAGCCAACCCCCAAGTTAAACACTAAATCTCCGGCCAACTTCTCCCTCAAACTACCCTGTTAGAACAAAGACCCGATTCCAAAAGTATTGACCTTTTGTGGATGCTGAATGACTGGCAAAGAATTCAAAAGACGAGTTTCTGAAGGTAGAGAGTTGTTAGGTTGATGGTTACAGTTGTGCTACCAACATGGAGTGCTTTCTAGATTTGCCCCCTTATCAATTAAAGGGTTAAGCTCGATCATGCACTTGTCCTATATGTCATGCATGAAGAGTTTCGTTTTGGAAAACGATCTCTCATAACCACAAAGAGAATACATAAGCGGAAAGCCTTTTGTAGTAAGTCCGGAGACCTATCTCCTCATGTCCAATACAACCATCCAAGCAAGCCAGATATTATAAAATATCATATATAAGACTGAGTGATCGTCTACAGACTAGTATCGGAGTGGGTTGCATCCTGAAAAGGAGCTGCTGAAAGTATTCCCGGGCACCTGATGATTCTTTTTCCTCTCTGGGAAGATTGCAGATATATAGTTGGTCTTATATTAACGTTTTAAACCCTTTATTAAAATCTAACCAATTATAAATTTAACTAAAATTTTATTAAATGTCTTTTTAACAAAAGAAAAAAATGGGTTATTAATCATAATTCTAAACTTAAAAATAATTATTAAATTTATGTGTTTTATTTTTTTAATGGCATTACCAAAGGTTTAAAATGGCATTACAAATTTTTTATCACAATTTTATTAAAAAATAATTGGTATTAGGTATATAATAATAAGAAAGTATAGATATTTGAATAAAATTGTGTGGAGGATTTTAATTTTGCTCTAGAAAAAATATTAAAGGAATATTTATTTTATTTTAAATTTTAAAAAAAAAAAAATAAAATATTTTATAAATTTTATCAAAGCATTAATTATTTTATTTTTAATATTATTATTTATTTATGTTTAATTATTATTAGAATTTATATTTAAAAAATTAAACATTAAGCACTTTAATTTGCAGACACCAAATACAAGATATTCCATATCTATAACAAAATAATTACAATTATTTTTAATTGGTTTTTAAATCAAATAATTTAAAACAATCTAATTAATTACATAAAAAAAAAATATAATTAAGAAAATAAATTATATCAATTTTATTATATCAACAAGTTTATATATATTTTAATGAATATGTTTAATTTCTTTATAATTATAGTATTAACAACTCAACCTTTCGTAACACGTCGACCACCAAAATCAGCAACGAGGAACGAACTGTTAGAACCAAAAACTGAAGCCACATAAAAACGGATATCGCTGCCATAACATGAATGGTCTGACAATGTTACGGCTCACACCTCCATTACCTGCTCGTTAATGTCTATGGGCATGCACTATCTACACAAATACGGAGAAAGATCGAGACATCGTTGATTCTTCATTTTGGCAAAAACATAATAAGAAAAGAGAACCGTACTAACATTTGTTGTTTCAAACTTTCACCTAACTATTACTCATTTTGGCAAAAACATAATAAGAAAATAGAACCGTACTAACATTTGTTGTTTCAAACTTCCACCTAACTATCACTGACTTAACATGAATGGTCTTACATGGTACGGCTCAAACCTCCATTCCCTACTCATTAATATGTATTATGTGTAACCTACACGGCAAGGGCTAATCAGCCTGCTACAGGGCATTAAATGCCTTGGTACATGCATGCCCTATAATAAAAATAAAGACTGTGTGCTATTTTGTTATAAGGCATGCATGTATCAAGGCATTTAATACCCTATGGCAAGCTGGTTAGCCCTTTCCTAACCTACACAGCTCGGCCAACATTCTCAACCACAAACTAACTGTTTCAAAAACTGAAGCACATCAAATAGATATCGCTGCCGTAACATGAATGGTCTGACCATTACCTACTCATTTATGTCTATGTGTACACTACTCTACTCATTTATGTCTATGTGTACACTACTCATGCCTGCATGGAGTAGCTACCCATTCTCACTCGCACCATGACACGGCTCGCACATACTCATTTATGTGTATGGGTATGGAGTAGTTACCCAGTCTCACTCACACCTCCATTAACTACACATCAATATGTCTGGGTATGGACTACTTCCACACTAGTTCCGCCAATATTTTCATTCGAGTTATTCGGATGAAGAACGAGAGATACATCATTTTAGTTTTGGCAAAACATTTAAAACAGAGAAGCATCATCCAGCTATGTGCATAAAGATCAAGAGAATATTCTATTTTTTGGCCAGACATTTAAAATTAGAGATCATTCTATTTTTTTGCCAAACATTTAAAAAAGAAAATGACAAGGAATATTTCTGCCTACCTGGCAAAACATCTGAAAAGAAAATGACAAGGTGTATTTCCGCCTACCTGGCATAACATCTAAAAAGAAAATGACAAGGTATGGGTCGGCCTACCTTGCATCGAGGCGAAGGTCGATGTTGACGCAGTACCGGCGACTACGACCTCTGCAATTACCCACATACACATCAAATAATTGAGAAAAGATTGATCCTCCGCCATCTTCTATTCTTCTCCCGCCTGAAACCACAGTGATGTAAACAGCACTCAAACCTAAACCAACCGAACCCTGAAATAGAAAAAGGGTTTTAGTACAATAATAAGCATAAACGGCATAGAGCACAGCAAAGCCTATAACAGAGCTAAGGCTAATTTTAGAGCACAGCAAAGCCTATAACAGAGCTAAGGCTAATTTTAGAGGAACGCAAACTCACTCAGCTAAGGCTAATTTCAATGTTTCAAAAAACGAAAAGATTAGGTCAAAAATCCGCTGGCCAAAATTACCGATAAGCATACAGAAAGATCTTCACCAAAGAAAATTAAGAGCACGGACCAGTACAGGAAGATCTTCACCAAATAAAATTAACAGCACGGACCAGTACAGGAAGATCTTCACCAAATAAAATTAACAGCACGGCCCAGTACAGAGAGATCTTTACCTCCATGACGGTCTCTATCTCCATTCAAATGTCAAAGAAACGCTACGCCAAAGTTCTTTCCCACACCCTGCATTTCCCTGAAATAGAAATGATAAAAACTGTTAAACCTCTCGTAGAAACAGCGTCGGACCGTATGCATACTCACGTTCCCTTTTTATAGATAATATCCTATTTTGTAGATATTAGTAAATAAGGATAGCATACCTGCTACTCCATTCCAGTGATTACAACCGCATAAGAATCTGAAATCACCGATCCATCTCCAACCGTCCACATTAAGCCCTAAACCCGGCAGCAAAATAAAATTGGCTGTTCACCTTCCTCAGAAAAATAAAATGGGCTGAACAAACGGTGCAGACACACACATACAAAAATGGAAAACTAAAAACAGATCAATCAGATACTAAAAGTGAAATAGAGAAAGACAAACTCAATATATAAAATGGACTGTAAAAAACAGCATGCATGGCCATGCAATGGACCTAACAAAGAACAACAAAAAGCCAAGCAAATACCGATACAGAAAAGGCTGAGATGAAACTGATGCAATAAACCAAACAGAGCAGAAAAAGAAGCCAAGCCAATGCGAATACAGAAGAAGTTGTGAGGAAACTGATACGATGTTCGGAGTCCAAAACTGTGTATATAAGCTCCACTTCAAACGGTCACAAGCCTGCTCCAAATTCCAAATAGTTATCACGTTCATCTTTATCTGCTTTTTATCTTTTTTTCCCAAAAATCCACCGCCATTGCTTTTGTTGATGCCAAGGTTTCTAGAAACAAATTGGCGGTATACAAACTCTGAGGAATCCAAGCGGTTTTGAATTATTTTTTTAATGGTTCAAACAATATCAGGGCCTATTTTGTAAGATTCTAAAATTGTGTTAATGAGGTGTGTATCATGGAAATGGACTCTCAGTATTACATTTTTTTTCCAATAAATTATTTAGATGACTCTGAACAAAAACTTCCATATTTATATTACATCTATATTTATATACATTTTTACTATTATCTATTGCGAATCCAGTGTCCACATAGCTCAACGTATGTATCATAAGCAAGTTTATGCTTCCGAGTTATATAAATATGCATTAATTAAAAATTTCAATAATAGCAAAGGAAATTCAAAATATTGCTATATTAAATCAATTAATATCAAAATACCGTGATATTAATATGTTCTAATTTCCTTGTACTTGTTAGCGGCCATGTTTTTCCTACCTGTAATTAGAGAATATGGAATACTTTATTTTGACGTACCCACATTATTAAATTTTATATGACGTTTATTTTAATATTAAAATAATAAAATTTTTATATTTTAATATAATTTTGATTTAATATTAATTAAATCTTTATATAGTGTTTATTATATCTTGATTATTATTTTTACTTAAAGGTGGATTTTATTTTTTTTTATTTTACAGTGAAAGTATATATAAACTATGTAATATTATATTTTGGTTTTGTTTGATTATAAATGTATTTTTTTTTTTTGATAATTTTAGTATTTTATTTTAATTTTAATTTTAATTTACAGTAAATAGTATATATAAATTTGTAAATATTTATTTTGTTGGTTTTATTATTTAAGTATTTTTATTTAATAAATTTATTTTTTAGTTGATATGGTAGGTTTTTATTATAAAAATATTCAATATAAAAAGATTATAATATATATATATCACATAAAAATGAGGACTTTACAACAATACAATAAATATAGAAATTCTTGAAATATGCTAAGTCTTATTCATGATAATAAGTATATGTTTACAAAGTGAGCCTAGTATCTTAAATACTTTGAAGAACATAATCAAAATGAAACTCACTAAAAAGAAGAGTTTTTTATATTGAGTGATTTGCCTCTCCTTCCAAGCCTTTGTTCACAATAAGATGCTTGACTAGATTGTTCACTATAACTGGTTGAGCTTGTTTTGGAAAGGCATTTCAATTGATTTTTCCAAGTGTCATGACTTAATATTAAGAGGTGATTTCTAATGTGATCGATGTGGCTTGGGATGTCATTCTATTTGCTTCAACGTTGTTGCTTCTCAAAACATGAAAAGAACTTAGTTGAGAAAAACATGAAGAAAGGTGCCTAGCCTAGCGTAATGCTTAAGCAAATTTGACCTGAAAATTAATTGGTTCTCTTGATCAAATGCCTATTCATTATTAACATATCCATGTTCACTGTCAAGTTTTGTATGTCATGAATTTCCATAGATTTCTACCAAGTTTTTTAATGAAAACCCTACACTCCAACAATATATGGATACAGTGTTTCCTCCACATTATAAATAACCCCCCTCCTCCCCACCTCCCTTGCACTTATTTCCCTTGGATTATGTCTCGAAGCTCCCTCAAAGAAAAGAAGATAAGCAATCTAGTGAGCTCTCCACGCTTAGAATTCTTCTTGATTCATGTGAAACTACCAAATTCACCTCATGGAGATTGATCTCCCTTTGAATCTAGGAGAATGAGTGTGAAGATTAAACTATGCCAACCAAGTATCTTTATTAAGTTCTAACAATTATGTAGAGGAGAGATGGAAGCCTTTAGAGGTAGTGCATTCTGCTAATAATGCAAAAACTCTATTTGCTATGAGTTTAGGCTTGGAAGTCTACTTTTGTTGGGGGATTACCCAATTTCTTGCCAACTAGACTTTCTAATAGATATATTTTAGGATAGTAGTCCACAACTACCTCAACGATCATTTGTTGTTAAGGATCCCTTGCTACTTAAATCCTCATTTGCTAAATAAATACATCTAAGAATTTGAACCACAAAATTGATGCTTAATCACTTTCAATGCATGTTACTAGACTTGAAATGTGAACAAACCACCCAAAAATAAATGGGAAATATTTTTTACATTGTCTAAAGCACATTTGAAAGCACCATGTACCCCTATATTTGTGAAAAATGTTGATTCTAATGATACCATTTGGATGCCCAATCTTACTCCATTAGGGGGAACTAGGAGAAAAAACTACTTTTTCCAACTATGTATTATAGCTCTTATTTACTGAAAAATTTAATGTTCCTAACCACCTTAATAATTAGAGGAGTGCCTTCTTGAAGTATACCCTTTAATATGTGTTTCTAACTACTTAACTAGGGGGATTTTAGGTGGAAGAAAGCCAAAATTGTAACCATTCTACTAGCCATCAAAAGGCCATGATGAAATGTCATAAAAGGACTTTTCTCTTTGAGAATATAACTGGGACTTTCAAAGAATAGAGCACAAGAGCTTGGATTAGTGGTTGGTTTCCCCTAAAATTATTACTCCAAAGATCCTTGATTCATAATCCACCTTGTGACATGGGTGCTTTGACAATAGACCGACTGACTAGATGAAACCTCTTCTAGTTATTTCCCCCACCCTTGCTGTTAGAATTTTTGTATCTCTTGGGCTATCTATTATTTTAAACCTACAAGGGCCAAGAGTGTTGAATATTGAAAATTTGGTAGATTTAATAGAACAAATTTTATGAGAATTAGATGCCCTGGAGGGTTTAACCATTACACCCCACTGGACAAATTTAGTCTTGATTTTGTTTAAAACATGTTCCTACAAGTTACAAGAGGAAAAATGGAAACAAATAGGCATATTATATATTTTAAAGAATACCAACCACCTTGTAAAGAAATTTAAAAAGTTTGGAAAAACAACTAATATATTTTGGCTCACATTCGAGTGTAATCCATATTTTTTTATTTTCTTTTTTGTTATTGATCAAACCTTCAAATTTTTTGAGTGAACAAATCCAAGATATTATTGAACCTTCTTACAATAGTAGTAGAATCCCCTCCTAAATGAAGGGTTTCATCAACAAACTAGGGATGGTTGATGTTTATAACCACTCTTATGATTTGTATACCTATAATATTTCAATTGGTGTGTCTAGCTTCTAATAATCAATTAAGTGGTTTTACCATAATAATTTAAAACAAGGGGGATAGAGAGAAACCTTGCCTTAGCCCCATGCTTTCTTTCAAGAAACCTAAGGGATGCCTATTGACAAGTGGAGGTATCCAATGGTTACAGATATAAGAAGAAACCTAGTGCATAAAATCAACACGAAAATCAAATCTATGAAGAACATCAAAGAGGAAGGAGTGTTTCACCCAATCAAAAGAGTTTGCCATATCAACTTTTTAATAAACATATCTTTGTTTCCTTTAGTCATGCGCAAGTGGATCACTTCCTGGACCTAAAACATATTATCAACATTTTATCTCTTTTCTTTTTTTCTTCTTCTGTATACCCCCCTTGGGTCTAGGAGATGATTTTTGGAAGTATATGATTAAGTATATTTGCTATAATTGTGGACATAACTTTGTATGAGACACTACACAATGAGGTAGGTATGAATCTTGAGAAAGAGGAGGGGTTGTCTTTTTTTTTTATAAGAGAAAGGAAGGAAGATTTTATGTCTCTCCTATTCGAAAAAATCACCAAAATAAGATCAAACTTGAATATGTTCCAACATTCCATATAGAAATGAATTGTGAATACATCTAGACTAAGAGCCTTGTTAAGGGAAAGATCCCAAATAGCCTTTGAAATTTCCTCTTTAAACACCTTCTATAAAATAATATTATTTTCCTCAAGAGAGATAATAGAAGTAATGTGTTCTAGAATAGCCACTGTAACTTTAGGCTTAAGAAAATCCTTTTCTACATAAAGATCACCAAAGTGATTGAAGGAAACCTTTTTTATTTTGTCAAAGGAATAAGAATTTTCCCAATAAGGGAGATATGTCTCTTTAACATTATTTTTCTGTCTAGACTTAATTTGTTTATGAAAATAAGGTGTGTTCTTATCCCTTGGCTCAAGTCATAAGCTTCTTGGTTTGATCTCAATTTCATTTTTTTTAGCTTGAAGGGATTTGTCATATTGTTGAAGGTATCCTTCTCTTCTGATAATAACTCTTGAATAACCTTCTCTTATTCTATTTTGATTTGAATTAATTATAATTTCTATTAGTTTTATTTCACTTCTATATCAAGAGGGGAGAAAGAAGTTTTGGTCCATTCCATTAAGCACCTTCTTGGTGTATTTTATTTTTTCTCCCAAATATAGTAAGGCAAATCAATAATCCATGTGCTCCATGAAGCTATTATTATATCAAAGTGAATCTTGTTTTGAAGCCATAAAGGTTTAAATTGAAAAGGAATAGGAACATAATCAAGGATTTCCTTGAGATGAAGTAGAATAGACACGTGATCAAAGGGTGCATAAGGGGAAATTTTAGACGATGTTGAATAATCACTCTTTAGAAAGTAGGTAAACCAAGACTCTATTTAATCTTCCTTTTGTGTGTATAGGCTCTTGTCACTTGTTGGAACAAGTGTATCTTCCACTATTTGACTTGATAAAGATCCAATAAATATATCAAATCTTGTATTTGATCCCTAAGAGGGTCTCTAACAATGCTTCACCTGCTTTTATCTTTGTGATTAAGGGTGGTGCTGAAATCACCAACCACAATTCTATGAAACTAGGAATCTAACCCTCTCAACGCTGATAAAATGTCTCAAAAATCCACATTTTTAGAGTATGAAGTTGGCATGTAAACATTAACTAAATTAAAAACTTCACTTGTGAGGAAATGCTTAAAACTAGTGTGTAACCGGTACAAGAAGTGTTAATTGTAAACTGATTAACAAGAAGAACTATTCCACACTATCCATAATAGTCTAAAGGCCCTTTGGTGTTTACCACCTATCCTTCACTATTTTTTCAAAGGTTTTTTCTCTTATTTAAGGATTTAGTAGCCTCTAGTTTTATATTTTGGAGTACGATAAATGTTAGTTTTTCCTCCTAAACCAAGCCCATTATTTATTCAATTTATTTTCATGCTACACAATCGCCTACAATTCTACAAGACTACGATCATCATTTACCTATGTTTTTTTTTTTTAATTTCCACCAACAAGTGGATTCAACACACTTTGGTTCCTTATAGCTCCTTTTCCAGTTAGATTCATAATAGTATGTTGTTGACTAAGCTTTATCTCTCTTTTCACCATTTCTTCTCTTTTTTTCCTTATATGGTTTTCTACCAACCCTCTTACAATATTTTTCCTTCTATTGCTTACTCTTCCATATCATCATCAAACCATTCCTCTTCTTCGTGATGGGAGCTTTGATCACTAGGGAAATGTTTATTGTAATATGGTCTTATTTAGAGAGAAAGCATGTCTCATGATAAAAAATATATAAAAAATTAATATATATTTATCTCTAGGGTTGGTGATTGGATATCATCAAATTATTCCCCCATAATTTGATTGAATGTGGAAAAGCTAGAATTAACCAAAGGGACTTCAAATATTTCCAAGGGAATATTTTCACCATGGGAAAGTAGTTCATACTTGTTTTTATTAAGACCACCTATTGTTCCTTTCAACCCATTGAGGAGGTTCCTCTAGTTCTATCCACCTAATCTTTGTATGCCACTTTAAATGATTTCCTAGAGACTCTTTCTATGTCAAAGGGTTGAGTAGCTATTGTAGATTGCAAAGCTTGCTTAGATTGTGAAACATTACTTGTTTTCTTATTGTTAACTCTCTTATTTTTTACATGTTTCCATTGTTCCTCCTTTCTTGGTTCCCTTGCTTTGCTACTGAATTCTTTAGACAATTTTTAGTGAACTTCTAATATTCGTGGCATTACTTACACTCAAAAGCAGTTTCTCATATTCGATAGGTTGGATATGCATATAGTCATCCAATGTTAGTTGTAATGCTTCTAGTAGTCTATTTTATAGATTGACTTCAATTCAAATATGCACATAGGCCATTATTCCATCTATTGGCTCAACTTTGTCAATATAAGTTCCAAGAGTACTCACGATACTCCTCAATACCTCATCATTCTAACATTGAAGACGAAGATGAGGCAATCTTACCCATACTAGGACAATAGAGCGAACACCATTTTCATGGTTGAAATCAAATGTCCATATGTTTAGGTAAACCCCTTTAGTGCCATAAAAATATGTCTTAATTGGAAATATTAAATCTCTATCTTCTTTAGTTTCAAAGGAGAAAGCATGAAACCCTTTGTTACAAAAATAATGAGAAAGAACATGATCCATGAGTTTTAAAGACATACATTGAGCATTTACCAGAGGGACCAAGGCCTCCAAGATTGCTTCCAATCTTCTAGTAAAATGGGAGGGGGTTCTCCTTACTGGTTTGCTTAGGTGCTTAGGGAGGAGACAAGTTACTTAAACATATCAATCCTCAAGAGACGAGGGTAAGGACATAAACTCCCCATAAGCCCAAAGTCATATCCATAGGGTTTCAAAGAGCCTTAAGTGTGCATATTTATTAAGGATATGAGGGTGGACTTCGATCCATTGATGTGTTCATGGATCATGAGCTCTCTACGTGAAACCACATATTCAATCACTACCTCAAGCACTTTTATTATCACGAATAACAAATCTATACTTTTGTCTTTGAGGTGAAAATAAATGTATATTATTTATTTAATTTAAATTGAAATAAAAATAGGTTAATTAACAAAAAAAAAAATAATCAAATTGAACTAGTTAATAATGCAAATATAAGTTAAATTAGCATCCTATTCATGTGTAATGTTCAATTGATTTTGTTAAAAAAATGTGTTCATATATATAACCAATTCTACATCTTTTGTAGTGTTTAAGATTTTATCAAAATTTATTTTTTGTAGTGTAAGAGATATATGTGAATAAGTGTTATGGGGCAGGGTAGTGTCATTTAAGTTAGAAATTTTACTTTGAGAAAAATTGTATAAAAATTATAATTTATAGTGGTTAATGGTAGATTTATAGTGGTCAATAAGAAAATAGAATCTTATAGTATTGATTTAGCAAAAACTAATAAATTGAGATGTGAAGTGGATAAATTAATTGCTTGTCCGGTACAAGAATATGAATAAATTTTGGTGGGCAATAATCACTAGGAAGTCTACACATTTAATAATCACTAGGAAGTCTACGCATTTACAGTTTAACTCCTGCATAAATAAGTATGAAGTATTGAACAATAAATAAAGGTGGGAGTAAGTATATTTATTTACATCGTATTTACATCTTATTCCTATCCATTTGTTATGCAAAGACTTGCTTAAATATGTTATTTACTTGAGCATGAATATGTTATTTACTTTCAAAGAATTTATTTTTGGATGGCTTTTCTACAAAACTTAAGAATAAAAAATCACTACACAAGTATCATACAATAACCATATCTATAAATTGTAGTGATATCTATACATTATAATATAAATTAAGTGAGACAATTATCCACGTGGTATTATATTGTGCGAAGGCTCAAATAAAACCTTCAAATTATGATTTAATCAAATAATTTAATTAAATAATTTATTTTTTTTAAAAGTAATGTTATAAATAATTACGATTAATACACCACAACTATATTAACATTATAATCTAAAATCTTACAATTTAAAATGGTCAAACATGTTGTAAATTAATTTAAATTAACACTATCTAAGTATATTAAATCTCTTGAAATTTAAACTTAACCTCGATAAAAAGCAATTAAAACACTACATTGCAAAATGGATAATTTTATTGTGAATTTATTTTAGCTTTTACTAATAGTAAAAAGTAATATGCATTCCGTTTCGTTTATAATTGGTAAGCGAATTGAACAGAGTACATTGCAAAATAGATAATTTTATTGTGAATTATTTTAGCTTTAATGATACAAAATTACTAGGCAGTAATTGCAAGATAATAATTTATTGTGAATTATTTGAGCTTTTAATATTAGTAAAAGTACTCTGTATTGTGTTTGGTAATAATAATCAATTAAGTGGTTTTATATAATATAAAAGTTCTTCATAAGATTTTTTTATTATTATATATTAATTGAATATTAAATTAGTCTACGAGTTCCTGGATTAGACAGGACATGCTGCATGTTTAAGGCACTCCCTGCAATAGCATGGTTCAAATCCCCTCATGGTGCCTACTACCAAAAAAAGAATATT